>JAQBSW010001301.1:55000-139858 GCA_029291075.1 Eudiplozoon nipponicum | reverse complement strand
AAAATGTACAATGGATAAATGACATCATATCGCATTAATATGTCAGTTAAGTTACATATAAATAAATATGCCTCGATTATTTTGTTACAGACTTTATCAACAGTCTGCCTACGGTAAATAAAATTTTGATATAATTATTATAATAAAGACATAAAACGGTATTTTTAATGAATAGTTTTTATAAAATAGTTAATGATCCAAATTATTGGTTTTTCTACGAGACTATCGGACCAGATAATTGGAAAGATCAAGGCACAATTAGAATGTAATATTATGCATAAGTAAGAATCGTGACTAGAAATTATTTATTTGTAACGGTAGCTAATATTGCATTATAATACATAGATTGTACAATATAATAATACAGATAATAGGCACAAAAGTTTCAAGACGATAAACTATTAATCACGTTGATCCTGGTCTTTTGTTTAACCCCGAGAAAGTATTGTTTATAGGCAAAATTCAAAATATAAATAGGACCGAATATTTTGCCTAGTTCAGTACATACAAATTTAAAATCATCTTAGACAGAGGTGTTTCTCTGAGCTCTGTTGGAAATTGTTAGTAAATTTAATAAAGTAGTGGAAAAAAATTTCACGAAATATTTCCCACCGAAGGAGGAGAGATCACCAAATTTCCAAACCTAGTTTCTACTCTATAAATTTTTCTTATTGGATTCATATAGGCATCCGGCCACTGATTCAATTGAAATACTTTTATACAATAGCCCAGCATCCGAAACCCTAAAGTTTGCATTGATATAAACTGTAACCTGCTGGCATATCTGTTGCAAGACAGAGGACTAATATTTTCACAACTTTTCTTTTAACAATCACAATCTTGTTGGATGAACCATTTTTCATTGGGTTCCAAGTAGCGGTGACATATTCCAGGATCAGGCTAATCTTAATAATATACATTTGTAATTGTATTGTAGAGGTCTTTTGCTGGTTCTTATCTCCCTACATATACTTTGTAGCGGCCTTTTCCCGATGGGTGATGTGAGAAGTCTAATTCGAATGATCACATATGTATTGTACACAATGTTGCATGGAAAATTCATAGTTAGTCCAAGTTGACCGTGCTCTAGACGGCAACAAAACGAAATACTGTTAGCACAATTGATTGTCTTAAAGAAAAGTCACAGTTAAACAAAATTGTCCGTGCTCTTGACGGCAGCAAAATTAAACACAGTTAACAAAGTTGAAAGTCTTATGCACAAGTAATTATTCTTTCACAAATGTCTGAATTGTACTTAATACATGTAACCGATTGAAAATATATGATGATATAAATAAAGTCACTGTTAAGAGTTGTCACTGATGATAAATAGATTAAAATCGTGTAAAAACTTCAATGAAAAAACTTCACATCTAATTAATCCATTGTTTGCTATGGTTTTAACTTATTTAATTATAATAATCCATTGTACTCTGAAATTAGACTACGTATAATTAGATGCGAACAGTAAATCACTTGTATAAAATGCGAATAATCCAAAGAAGAGAAATAAATCCACTATGACACTATAATCCACCGCATGTTCCCTGCGTATTGCGCGCAGGTGTGTATATTTAATAAAAAACCCTATTGATTACAAATAAAATTGCAGTTCAAGAAATCTCAATTAAAAAATCACAGTTAAGAGAAATATTGTGTAAAAACAGAGTTAGATTATTTGACCTTAAAGAGTACCATATTTGTCAAAATTGAACATCGTTCGGTTGTAACGCGGAGCCGCGTGTTACAGTATATCATTCGATAAGATGTTTCTTTATTAGGGCCCATTTGTTCTTAACACAGCTAAATATTCTTTCGATATGCCTCTCAACAGAAGCTGTACACTGAATAGTCATGACATAATCCGTGATTTCTGGCTGACTTGATCTCACATACATTATCAATCACAGCATTATGAAAATAAACATAATTCAATTTTGTGTTATTGTCGATTTTTAAAGCTTTCGTTTTTTACTGTTTATTATCAACCCTTATGTTATTAAATATCTACTCAGGTCATAAAATTTAGTGTTACATTATTTTTAGAGAACTCGATAGTTTTTGGATCTATTGGAAATTTGTAAACTCGGCCATTAAGGTTCTTAGTCTGCAAATGCGCAATTAAGACTAAACAAAATTCGTACCAAGCTTGTTTCTTGTGAAACTCTACTTGTAAAATTTAGTGACCTTGGTTCCAAATTATTTACTTGAATACTTATTATTCTATTATATAAATAATACCTAATTAATTTTAAGTTATTCGGATCGATGTTCAATTTATTGATTGCCTTCATAATAGCATCATAAGGTATGTGGTAAAAAGCTTCTGAGATATCAATAAAGACTATTAGTGCATCCAACGTTTTCTCATTGAGCGTAATTACATGCATCCACATTGAAAATATGTTGTTGTCAATCGATCTTTCCTAAAGCCTTGTTGGCTTGAATCAAAGTCAAACGGCAATATAGATTCCAAATGGTCTAGTATCATTCGTTCTATTATCTTTAAAAATGATTGGATAATAGAAATAATCTATTACCGTTGGCACACGTTGGCTTGCTAACCTTAGGCATAGATTTAGCCACGATCGTTAGAATATCGATTGGCATTTTTCCATCATTCAAAATTCTGTTTATAAAGACGCGGAGTCCAATCATAACAGTTCAAGGAAGTTGAAGGTGGTTATTAATCGATAAACAAAGGCGATGCTTTTGGTTTTAGATTTGGCTTGTACCACTAATTTTCCTAATGCATCACTGGCAATAACGAGTTCTGTTGTTGGTTACCCGAAATTCAGTTAGATATCTTATATGGCTTTACTTTTGAAAAATACAGCGAACATTACCTCATATTTCCTCCAATTTACAGATAGATCACATTCAGTTTTATCCATCTGTAGCATGAGCTTTAATTTCTCTTTATATTTAGTGTAATTATTTAGAATTTTTTATCCTATTCTAGGATTGCTCTTTAGTTTATCCAATATCATTCTTTCTGTTCTTTGACGGTTTGCCATTATGGATGAATTAATTTCATTATCAATCAAATCTAACCTCATTTTGTAATACTCCATTTCAGTACACTATCTCGGTTAATTCTTAATTTACATAAATTTCTATTCATTTTTTTCGGTATGGTATCAGTAAACGTAGACGCATGAAATAGGTAAAGTAATAGCGTTGAAACAGAAGAAACATTTTAATCAGTGTTCATAAAATAAAAACATCCCTAATCAAATATTTAACTTAATTAGATACTGTTTGATGCTGAAAACTAATATATATGCAATTGGGTATTAGGTGATGCGCACCTAGTAACAAATTGGTTTAAATGTGAACAGAAGGATAAGTCAAAAACTGCATGATCTGAACGTATAATCTCCTACTACTGAGTCGCCAGTAAACACGAAACGAATGTGCACATGAGATTATATTTTCCGTTCATGCTGCCTTTGGTTTATCCTTCTCGATATATTTGAACAAATTTTTTACTAGACGCGCAATACCTAATACACAATTTCGCTTATTTCTCGAAAAAGGTACCAGTTAATTTGGGAACGCTGCTCGTTTGCATTCACAAACGAAAGATTCTGTCTGTTGCTACTAACTTTGTTTTTTATAAAATAATTTGTTTATGGTACATTTCTTTAAAGTAATTAACGAAATCATAACTGTAACACTTATCCGATTCCATTTCTAAATATAAATGATCTAAACATTCCTAGCCGCTAGTTGGTTCGTCTATAATTTGCTTTAGGTTATGATTGGAGAATAGATTGGTTATTTCGCAGGCACGCATTCTATTAAAATCGTCAACCACCACATTAAATCCATGACAGTCCAAAATAGATTGAACAGGATTGGTAAAAAGAATATCATCATTTAAATTGGCACACGGAGGTTAAGATCAAATAGTCAATTTACATAGTTATAAAATCAATAGTAGCATTTTGTTCACTAGTATGTAAAATTTTCGTATTTAACGAAGCTTCATTATAAATGAGGACTCTTCCACCTCATTTATCCAACGGTCTGTTTTTTCTAAATAAAGAATATGGAGGCTTTTCACATTCGTGATTTTCAATTTCCTTACTGAGCCAAGTTTCAGTTAATATTATAAAATAAAAATCGTTGCTTGTTAAGAAATTACAAAGCAAAAACTTTTCATCTGAAAATTAAAAGAAAAAAATACAATGAATAAAATTAAAGAACAGATTATATATCGCATACACTTATATTACCATGATTTTTTATCTGGACGATTAGTCGGAAATTTTTTATTTGTACAGTTAAGGATTTATTGTTGAAAACGATCTACCGCCGAAAGCAAATATAATAAAAAAATTAAACTATGCTAAGTCGAATTTGTGCCTCATTGATAGAAAAATACTGCTAAATGAGATCCAGCTTACATGATACCATACCTGGATCAAATCAGATTTGCAATATGTTATTTTCTTCAGGTACTTGCACTTTAAGCTTTGTTCTGACAAGATGAAAATATTTCAAATGATGGTTTTTCAATTGTTGTGTTAAACGACTGTTAGAGACCCAGGCATATTCAATCTGCCATTGATTAGCCCACTTGTCATTGCAGTTTGACAACCATATTAGAATTAAACTTGCCGTTTTCTATGTAGTTCGTCTTATTTGGCAAATACCATTTATTTCCAGTGAATAATTAAGAAGTCATTTATGCATTATTCTAAGCTTTACTCATGATTTGAAGTGTATCGCAATGAAAAAGACAGTTGTGTGGCTTTAAATAGACTTGAAATGCATTTTTTTCAGCAGAAAAATATTAATTTGTTTTACAAACGTATCCATCACGTCAGTCATGCTTTTCAATTATTTATGGCAATAATTAGCTTTGGCCAACATGTGTCGTAAAACTGAAAACTGTCAATCTAACCACGTTTTACCGTAGGAGTATTTTTGCGGGGTAGCTATCTAGTTCGTGATTCTGTACCCTTCATACATATCCATGGTGGCTATTATTACTACCCGTACTCATAATCAGTCTCTGATCTTTTTCGGATGGTTGATGTGAGAAGGCAAATATGAGTTGTCACACGTATATTGTACACAATGTTGCAAATAGAAATAGAATTCACAGTTAGTCCAAATTGACCATGTTCTGCTCGGCAATAAAAACAAATTTTAACACAAATGAATGTCTTAAACACCAGTCACAGTTAAACTAAATTGTCCGTCTTCTAGACTGTAGAAGTTAAAATGAGCTCTGGTTATAAAGAAACATATTTTGAACGCAAGCAGTTATTCTATCTCAAATGTCTGAAATGAAATGAATATAGGCCACCGATTGAAACTACATGATGATATGAACATAGACACTGTTAAAAGTTGTCACTGAAAATGTATGTGTGTAATCCGTGTAAAGACTTCAATGACAAAACTCACAAATATTTATTTCACTGCTTGCTATGTTTTTAACTCATGTCATTAATATAATCCATTATTCTCTGAAATTCGGATAGGCATAATTAAATGTGAACAGTAAATCCCTCGCGTAAACTGCGAATAATCCAACTGAGCGAAATAAATCCACTGTGACACAATAGTCCACCGCGTGATTCACGCGAATCGCGCGCGGTTCTCTATATTTCATAAAAACCCTATTAATTACAAATAAAATTGCAGTTCAAGAAATCTCAATTAAAACTGCTTGAAACTAACAGAGATTGTTTCTAAAATCACACTTACGAGAAATATTGTGTAAGAACAGAATTAGATTATTTGACCATAAAAAGCACTGTATTTGTCAAAATCGAACTTCGTTGGGTTGTAAAGCGGAGCCGCGTGTTACATACAGCCCCTCCGACAATGAAAATTAGTACACAATGATAGGGGCTAACCTTACAGGAGGTGTTATTGCTCTGCCATACCGTGTAACGACTGATTTTGGCTCTGTCAACACTGATTCTGGTTTCTCTATCTCACGCGTTCTTGGACGAATGGTTAGGTCGAAGTGTTCGAGAAAGTCACGTCCAATGATGTTTCTTGTCGTGTTGGCGATGATGAACGGATATTTGAAACATCTTTTTGAGTTGGAGAACGAGATTGTGTTTACTCGTACCCCAAACGTCGCTATGTTGGAGCCATTGGCGCAGGTCAGACTGCTGGTGTCGACTGGGTGGGTGGGTTCGAGATAATTGCGGCGTAGTAAGCTTACATCTGATCCAGTGTCTATGAGAAATAATTCGCCAGAGGTTGCGTCACGGATGAGAAAAGATGTTGATAGTGGCAACTGACGATGAGACTGGTTGCTGGCATTTGGGCGTTTGAAGCATGACTTGACTTGAGCCGTCGCTGTAAATACAATAGTTTGATTGCGCTCTACCGCGAAAGCAACGTGCTTCGAGCCATCAGACGTGGAACGGCCAACAATCTTGGGGTGCTCAGCCTCTACTGCCGCCGAGGAGGCTGACCCCACCAGTTTTCCGAAACTTCCATAGGCGGATCCTCGTCACTTGTTGAGGGTGACCGCGCACACTTGAACGTCGCGTCAGTGCGCGGGAATGTGCAGCCGTTTCCGAGGCAATAACGTGTGGAGTAACCATAGCTGCGGTGATTCGGACACCACTCCGCTGGTAACTGTGGCACTGTGGCCTTCATCCAAAGTGCTTTAATTTCTAAAATTCTAGATGTTTATTAATTCCTTGCTGGCTGTGAGTTCGACGAACCTGGGCACCATTTATGTAGGAGTATTTTTGCGGGGTAGCTATCTAGTTCGTGATTCTGTACCCTTCCTACATATCCATGGTGGCTATTATTACTACCCGTATTCATAATCAGTCTCTGATCTTTTTCGGATGGTTGATGTGAGAAGGCAAATATGAGTTGTCACACGTATATTGTACACAATGTTGCAAATAGAAATAGAATTCACAGTTAGTCCAAATTGACCATGTTCTGCTCGGCAATAAAAACAAATTTTAACACAAATGAATGTCTTAAACACCAGTCACAGTTAAACTAAATTGTCCGTCTTCTAGACTGTAGAAGTTAAAATGAGCTCTGGTTATAAAGAAACATATTTTGAACGCAAGCAGTTATTCTATCTCAAATGTCTGAAATGAAATGAATATAGGCCACCGATTGAAACTACATGATGATATGAACATAGACACTGTTAAAAGTTGTCACTGAAAATGTATGTGTGTAATCCGTGTAAAGACTTCAATGACAAAACTCACAAATATTTATTTCACTGCTTGCTATGTTTTTAACTCATGTCATTAATATAATCCATTATTCTCTGAAATTCGGATAGGCATAATTAAATGTGAACAGTAAATCCCTCGCGTAAACTGCGAATAATCCAACTGAGCGAAATAAATCCACTGTGACACAATAGTCCACCGCGTGATTCACGCGAATCGCGCGCGGTTCTCTATATTTCATAAAAACCCTATTAATTACAAATAAAATTGCAGTTCAAGAAATCTCAATTAAAACTGCTTGAAACTAACAGAGATTGTTTCTAAAATCACACTTACGAGAAATATTGTGTAAGAACAGAGTTAGATTATTTGACCTTAAAAAGCACTGTATTTGTCAAAATCGAACATCGTTGGGTTGTAAAGCGGAGCCGCGTGTTACATTACAATTCTTGGAAGCTGTGCTCTTATTGCACTATTTGATTTAAAATTATAATTAGAATTTCTTTATTTGGATTCAAACCACATAATTTCTGTCAGATATTTTAGAATATAATAAAGTGTACAATAAATAAAATACTGTAACGACAAAAATAAATTGCCGACATATTGCGTAAATTAAATTAAATTCGATTTACGCTGCACAAATGAGAAAAAAGAGAAAATTCCCGTTGTAGAGGTTAAATTAATTATTGGACACCAATTAACCTCTCATATAAAAATAAATCAAATTTTATTTTTGGACATTTGATGTTATCGCTGGTTTCGTAAAACAATATTGTAATTTTTGAAAAATATTGTAAATTTTTTTGGAAGTTCTTTTGTTCATATTGTCGAAGTTTTTGACTTGTCTTGTCGAAGGTGAAAAAACAGTTTGATCTGAGTTGCTGAATTGCACAAGCGGGACACTGCGTGGTTCCATCTCCGAATCTTTGCTAATAAATTATTTTCATCCACTTTTGTCAATCGTTCTTATTACGTAATACTCCGATGGATATCAAATTTGCTTCGGGTAATTGACGTGGATATTTGTTTTAAGGTCTCAATCATCTGGTTCTGTAATCTGTGGATATCAGCGTATCCTGGTAAGCTTATTCAATATAATATATAAATTACAAGTAATTTAATAATATTATGGCTGGTTTATTAAATACTGAGGATACAGAGCAGTTGGCTAGTGGACTTAAGGATTGTAGCTTAAGAGGTAGTTCAGAGGAACTTAAGTGTTCCAAGATAGATGATCATTCCGCATATATGGATTTTCCGGGCCTGGTATCCAAGAGACCCCCTTATGGTAGTGACCAAAGGGCCTCTACAAAAAATGGCGACCGCGCCAGGATCCTTTATGCGGAAAGATATGATGTAGATGATCGTTTTTGCTGCAATTCTATGGATAGCAATGTTAAGCTCACCATGTACAGACCAGACAACCATTCTGAATGGGTCGAAGAAGCCTCTACAAAAAATGGCGACCGCGCCAGGATCCTTTATGCGGGAAGATATGATGTAGATGATCGTTATTGCCACAATTCTATGGATAGCAATGTCAAGCTTAATATGTACAGACCAGACAACCATTCTGAATGGGTCGAAGAAGCAAAATTTTATTTTAAACTAAGACGGATGACCGACCCTATAGAAAGGTTTGCCTCGGCCTGGTGGTGCTTACCTGAGCCATTAAAAAAGAATCTGTTTAGACTCAGGAAATTTGTTACTGAGAACGAACCAGAAAATGCATTTGAGCTTCTAGTAGAAGAACTCCATGGACGATATCAACCCGAGAGGATTGAACGGATGACTGACTTATTACGTCAGGAAAAGATGGGAAATCTACTTCCATCTGAATTTTATGACAGACTAATTTCAAAATCCATCGGGCTTGATATATCTGAGGAAGTTATAAATAGTATATTTGTAGCAGAATTGCCTGCTAGACTAAGAGCCACATTGGATGTATATGATACATTGGAACTAGAGTGGCCCAAGAAGCTCAAAGGGTTGGACAAAGTGTATCGTCAGATGGAACCTAAGGTGTATGCAGTAACCGCAGATTCACGCCTAGAGCAGCAACTCAGACATCTCTCAGAGAGACTCCTGACCATAGAGAATGAATTAAGTACCCTCCGCAGGGATGTGGGTTGGATAAAAAGCAATAAGGAAACTTCCAACAGAAGTAGGGTAAATTCTCGGAGTCAACGTTCAAATTCCAAGCATTGGAGAGGCGAATCGCGTGAGAGTGTACAAGGACCACGCGAGTGGTGCATATCGCATCGCAAATACGCCGAGTTTGGAAAATGTCAGGAGGGGGGATGCACGTTTCCAAAGTTGGGTGGTCCCCGATGGAAAGGAAGTAGTCTTCCTGTAGCCTGGTCGAAGCTGCCGGAAAACTAATGAAGCCCCCGCTAATAGGAGCCGTAGGGGGGTTGCGCATGCAAGGCTCCAAGGTATGCATATTCGTGGCATACTAAAATCATCGAAGTTAGGTTCGGAAGCTTCGATGGAAGAGACGCGCAGTAATACAGTCCGTAAATCTGTTAGATTTCGGCTGGCAGATAATCTTAAAGAGGTTGCTGGTTATAGCAACAATAAGTTCGTTATAACTGATGAACTTAGTGGCCTAAAATTTTTAATAGACACGGGTGCAGAGGTGAGCATAGTTCGATCTGATGTGGTGGAAATTGATAGCCCCACATTCGATTACCAACTATGGGCTGCTAATGGAAGTCCAATTGAGGTTAAGGGAGTTAAAGAATTGTCAGTGACATTGGGGCAGAAATCTCCATTTACGTGGAATTTTCTGGTCGCTGATATAAAGGATAACATCATTGGGATGGACTTTTTGATCCATTTTAATCTCGCTTTAGATCCCAAATCTAGGACCATTGGACAAAGCACTGGGATAGTGACTTATGCTGAGACTGGGACCTCAGTAGTTAGGTCAGTGAGACTACCCAGACCCGTCGTCGCCGATGACTTGGCGGATGTCATCGAGAAACACCTGGCCGTGTTTCTGCCATTCAATGCTAAACGCAAGGGTTTAAAGACAGGCATAGAACACCAAATCGAGTTGGTGGAGCCATTACCTTGTTCGCCCAAGTCTCAACCGTTAGCACAACACAAGCAGCAGGTTGCTATTGAAGAATTTAAGCGGTTGAGAGAAGAAGGAATTTGTAGGCGTTCAAATTCCAACTTTGCATCTCCAATAGTGGTTGTTCCCAAACCTGAACCAGGTCAATGGAGGGTTTGTGGTAACTATCGTCTATTGAATTCGGTAACGAAAGGCGATTCGTATCCTCTACCGAACCAGAGTACTTTGCTCAGGGATATAATGGGGTATGAGGTATACACAACGTTAGATCTGCAGAAAGCGTACTATCAAGTACCTATGGAGGCAGAAGCTATACCGCTCACAGCAGTGCGATTCCCTGGAGGAGGATCGCATGAATTCTTATGTATGCCTTTTGGGTTGAAGAATGCAAGTCAGACATTCCAGCGTCTGACAGAGGAAGTTCTTCAAGACTGTTCATTTGCTAGAGTGTATATAGATGACATCATTATATATAGTCAATCTAGGGAGGAACACCGGGAGCATTTGGACATCGTTTTGTCTAAGCTGTAACATTATGGATTGGTAGTGAAACCAGAAAAGAGTAGGATTGGTTGCTCTACCGTAAAATATCTTGGACACACCATTTCCAAGGATGGAATCAAGCCCTTGGAAGACAAGGTACAAGCAATCAAGGATGTGCCAGAACCTAGAACTGTACGCCAGTTGCGTAGATTTTTGGGCATGATTAGCTACTATCGTCGGTTCATACCAGGTTTAGCTGGAATTTTGGGGTCGCTAACTCGACATTTAGTTCGTGAACGAAGCACAATCAAGAAGTCCTGGCCTATTAATTTTAGCCAAGACGACAAGGAAAAATTCCAGAGGGCTAAAGATCTGTTAAGCCAAATAACCACATTAGCACCTGTGGATTGGACTAAGCCGTTTGAGCTGGTCACAGATGCTTCTGATGTAGCCATAGGAGCAGTGTTACATCAACGGGAAAATGGTATAGTCAAGCCGATTGGATTCTATAGTCGGAAACTCCAAGATCGCGAGAAGCGATATGATACGCTTGGAAAGGAGTTACTAGCAGTTTATTCTGCAGTGTTGCATTTTGAGCACTACCTAGATGGACATCAGTTTATGATATTAACTGATCATAAACCGTTGTTGAGTATCCTTGGGAAAGCGAATAGGCTAAATTATTCTCGGCGGGTGAATTCACAAATAACCCGACTCGCAGAATTTGATTTTACCATTAGTCATATCTCAGGAAAAGATAATGTGGTGGCAGACACTCTCAGTAGACCAGACGTATCAGATGAAGATATGATTCGTTCAGAGTCACTCGTATGCTCTGTTGTATCTTCTAATGATTTTGTCCAGCAATTGATGGAAGCACAAGGTTCTGATCCTTTAGTAGCTGTGTTGGAAACGAATCCTGTATATACACGCAGGAAGATTGGAGATAAGTGGTTATTATGTGAAATCTCCAGGAGCCAACCTAGACCTTATGTACCGCTAGAATTAAGGTATAAGGTAATTCAGCAGCTACATGAATTCAGTCATCCTTCCATTAAGGCAACTATCAGGATGGTCACTGATAGATATGTATGGCCAAAGATGTCGAAAGACATAAGAGCCTGGGTAAGGACATGTGCCCGGTGTCAAACTTGTAAAGTTTGGCGTCATACCAAAACTGAAATTAAAACGATTGGTATACCAGCGGGTCGATTCATGCATGTTCATATTGATATAGTAGAAATGCCTGAGATTTCCGGCCAAAAGTATTTACTCACGATGGTCGATCGGTTCAGTCGTCAGTTTGAGGTAGCAATCCTGAAGGACATGACAGCTCAAGAGGTCTTACTTATGTTCTTGCATAATTGGGTGTCGCGATATGGTGTACCGGTAAGGGTAACTACTGATCGTGGTAGTCAGTTTATGTCTGAACTGTTTATCAGATCATTGAATACAATGGGGATAGAAGTAAGACACACATGTGCTTATAATCCCAGAGCCAATGGGATGGTTGAGAGACTGCACAGGGAGCTGAAGGCTGCATTACGCTGCACCGGTGGATCCAGTTGGATACATGATTTGCCCATAGTTTTGTTGGCAATGCGAAACAGATACAGAGTTCAGTTAGGAACATCCATAGCAGAACTTGTTTATGGAGAGCCACTGAGGTTACCTGGAGATATTCTAATAGAAGCTCCAAGTTGTCTCGATTGGGCCTCTAGTTCAGTAGATTGGTTTGTTGGTGCATTGAGAGATAAAATGAGTCGTTTAGCTCCAACCAAAACTAGAAGTCCAAAGTCTAAATGCTATGTATCTTCAGATTTAAAGCTGGCATCGCATGTATACATAACTAACGAAAACAGACAGAATTGTCTGACTCCATTCTATAAGGGGCCATATAAAGTCAATCATATGACTGAGAAAAATGCATTTATAGAAGTAAATGGCACTGTAGAATGTGTAACACTGGATCGCTGTATTCCACAGTTTATTTGGACGGAGGAGGAGACTGAGGAACAGTATTCACCGAAGTACCCAGAAGTTGAGGCGAGATGTGACTCAGAAATTGGTGAGAAAATGAAGAGTCGAATAAATATGGTAAAGAAGTAAAGATTAAAACCAAGACAACTGAGAATCAAGAACAATGCGATATGAATATGAAATCTGGTGAAGTACCAGCACAACTTGTTGAAACTCGGTCTGGAAGAGTCATCAAGAAACCGAAGAATGAAGACTACATCATGTATGGTTAATCATCTTAAACATGAGGGAGTATGTAGAGGTTAAATTAATTATCGGACAGAAATTAACCTCTCATATAAAAATAAATCAATTTTTATTTTTGGACATTTGATGTTATCGCTGGTTTCGTAAAACAATATTGTAATTTTTGAAAAATATTGTAAAATTTTTTGAAAGTTCTTTTGTTCATATTGTCGAAGTTTTGGACTTGTTTTGTGGAAGAAAATGAGAGAGTTTTGATCTGAGTTTCTGAATTGCATAAGCGGGACACTGCGTGGTTCCATCACCGATACTTTGTGAATAAAAATTTGTAATCTTCTCGTCATTTTGTTGTTTTTAATTATCAGCGAAAAGGACCACAAATTTGCTTTGGGTATTTTAAGTTAATACTTGTTTTAAGGTCTCAATCATTTCAGTTCAGTAAATTGTGGATATCAGCGTATCCGGGTAAGCTTACTTAATTAATATAATATATAAATTACAAGTAATTTAATAATATCATGTCTGGTTTATTAAATACTGAGGATACAGAGCAGTTGGCTAGCGGACTTAAGGATTGTAGCTTAAGAGATAGTTCAGAGGAACTTAAGTGTTCCAAGATAGATGATCATTCCGCATATATGGATTTTCCGGGCCTGGCATCCAAGAGACCCCCTTATGGTAGTGACCTAAGGGCCTCTACAGGGGCCAATTTTATTTAAAATTGTATTTGCACATTTGGAAACTAAGATCCCTAACGGTCGAGTTTGCAAATTCGCTGATGATTTAAAAATAATCTTTCCAATTGATCCAAATAATGTCGAATTCTCCAAAAAATAATGAGACACTAGATTTGTATGATTTAAGTAGATACTTGTTACCATTAGGGCTGAGAATAAACAGTAAAAAGACGAGAGATTTAAAAATAGGTAACAGAACAGAATTAAATTATGTTTATTATCATGATGCTGAGATTAATGATGTTTTTGAGATTAAACTTATACAAGAAATTAAGGATTTAGGCATAACTATTCATTGTACGGCTTCTGCTGAGAGAAATATTGAAAGGATAGTAGGCAGTGCCAAGAACAGATAGGCACTAATAAATAGAAATATATTATCGAATAAAATAAAATTTTAAATGTTTATAATATGGATTAGACCGATACTAAAATATGCTGCCGCTACTTGGAATCATTTAACAAAGGGTTTTCCTAATAAGATAGAAGCTGTACAAATAAAAGTTGTGAAACAGATTAGTCCTATCTCCTGCACTATATACGTCACTAGATTACAGTTTGTATCATTGCATCCATTAAGGTTTCGGAGGATGTGCTATTGCATAAAAGCTTTCCATTCGAGCCAGTGGACTGGTGCCTATATGAATCCAATAAGAAAGAGTCATGAAATTGTCACTAGATCTGGTCATTTTGCAATATCTCCACTATTGGTGGGGAATGTTGCGAGCAAGCTATTCTCTTTTTCAAAAATTTACAAAATTTACAATCAATTGCCAAAGGGGCTTAGAGAAACGCCTCCAACTAAAATGTCTTTTAAATTTTTATCTACCGAACTAGAAAACGTGTTCAATCCTGATGATATTTTTAATTTTGATTTTGATAATACTTTCTCATGGTTAAATAAAAGACAGGATGAATTGTTTTTTCGCAGCATAATTTCTCGAGATTCTATCTTCAAATTTTGTATTATAAAAACTGAAATGTTATGCACTATATCATCTTGTTAATCAACAATGCATACAATCAATTATTAGTCATGTTTCACTTTTTTTCTTGCAAAATATTACACTCGAATTATACCTCAAATTTTCCTATTTTTGATGAAGAATCTATCACTCTTTACAGCCGAACTTTCTGATGCTGATAAATTGTACAGTACAACTAATTGCACATATTTATGTGATGTGATATCTTTTTATATTGTACATTTTCTAATTTTATTATTTGATGGAACATGTGTGGTTTGAATCCAAATAAAGATATTCTATTCTATTCTTTTCTATTCAAATGATTCCTTTGATATTAAAATAATTGACTTCGCCAAGCACCGTGGAATCTATTTTTATAATTCACTAAATTTCTCCCCGCATCTTAAACAAACTGCTTCCAAACTCTTCAAATGGGACCGTTTGATCTGCTTCAAGACTAAGAACCCCACTCTTCAACTCACATTATACAATAACAATTTCCTACCCCTCTTATCATATGCTAGCAAATTTTACTGTCCTCTCACTTTAGGCTCCTTTTACGCCATCGTACAGATTTCTTCTCTATTTCTAAAACGTATCTTCCCTCACAGCCACACTTATCGGGAACGCCTGCTCCTGGCTAATCTTCTTCCTCTATGGTTTATCCAACACTAACAAGTCATTTCTTTCATTCATAAGATCAGTACTTGCCTATCACTGACGAATTTCGCTCACACAAGTCATCACTGCGCTACGCGCAATAGCAACTTTTTTCAGTTCAATCTAACCATACTCCCAATATATTTAACAAAATCTATCTCTTTTCCAAAGCCACAAATATATTCAACGTTCTACCTGCGGAAATTAAGTTCTAATCCCAGGATGAGTTTAAGAAGGCTGCCCACTCTCATTTCTTTAACGAATTCCCATGCGAAAAATCTGACTGGAAGCGCAACTGATTTCTTCTTCACCCATAATAATTCTTTTTATCCATAGGCTATTAACTAGTTTCGGAACGTTTAGTTTCTTCTTGCTCAGCCTCCAATTTCCACAAGTCGCCATTGTTTCTAAACGTCAAATCCGGACTCCAATACTATTTTTATTTTACCGCAACAAAATATTAAGTACTTTGCCAGAATTTGCTCTACTAATTTTCTTCATTTTGTTTCAGCAAAAGATCGGAAACTCTGGATCATCTGACGATATATATCAAAATCTGGTACCTCCTCGCCTTCCAATAGTCGTAATTTCATTCAGCTGAAGTCAGTGGATCCTGCACGCGACACTGATAATTTGTCTCTCCACAAGCTTCAACCTAGTCGATATTTTCGTAGTCCATATTACCCTAAAGTAACTCAAAAACTACGACAAAGAACTCCGTCGATCTAGTGCTGCAGCTGGTCCTTTCTCGCCTTCTGACTTCGTCTCAAATTCGTTCGTCCGAGAGCATCAATTCCTGCATTGATACACAGCACTCTTCACGAGCGTTAATCTAGTAGTTCCTAACTTGTCAAATGTAATCTCTTTCTTATTATATCGAACTATCACAAAATGGATGAAAGTGCTTCTTTTTCGTAACTGTTTTTCCTCCTTATCTATAAAAACTTAGCTAATCACAATCTCACTCAACCCTACATATCGTACTTTTGATTTTTACCAAATCATTTCAATTAACGAGTGTGTTGACATTTGTTGCCAAATAATTTTTTATTATATTCATTAATAATAATAATAATAATAATAATAATAATAATAATGTTATTTTTAGAGAAATAAACGCAAACAGATCTATCTGTCCTAAAAATTCAGCGAATACGATATTTTAAATGTACCCTACAATCGTAAATGGAAGAGTAAATACTGGAACGACACAAACTAATGGCCGACATATTGCGTAAATTAAATTCAATTTTATTTACGTTGCACCAATGAGAAAAAGGCGAAACTTGCCGTTTAACCAATAGTGTGCAAGTAGACATAGTGTTGAGGCCCCTAACCTATTGGTGTTAGTAAGCCCCATAGATGCCAGTTCGCTAGAAGTCCTAACATTCACAGTAGAGTCTGTTTTGCCTACATTGTTATCTGTGACAATAAGATTTAAATCCATTAGGTCCTGCCCTAAATGAAATACATCTTCTAATTTAATATCGGCATTCATGATCAAGAATTATGGTACTCAAATTGACAATTGTCTTAGCCGTTTGGAAGGTGAAAGTTGGAAAGCTATATCTTCAGCAATAATCTGCTTTGATGTGTACGTGACCCACAATAATAAATAAATTACCTGTTCCAAGACTCCTCCTCAGTGTTATATTATATCAGAACACAAGGCAAGTGTTGAAAGGATGTATATTGTGCAATGTTGTAATCGTTTATTATGGAGAGAAATGTTAAAAATGCAGCAAACGAAAATCTACAACCAGCTCGGAAGCACGATACTCAAAAACTGAAAATAGCGCACAATTATAAAAATCAAGTCTTTAAACAAAGAATGTTCTGGAAAATAAAAAGAAAAAATTCTTTTTAAATAAAGTTGTTACAATCAGCTATGGTGGTTTAAATTTATCATTCAAGGTCATTTTATAAAAGGCGGAGGATTCAACATCCTCTACACACACCACCTTCTCAAAAAAAAAGAGAGGAACGACTAATAGTAGATGTAATCATCGTTCTTTGGCTGACGTAGTATTCTTCCAGATCGTTTTGTGCATACTGGCGCCCCTGACGTCATCATCTCGCCCGATATAACATTCGCTGGTTCTTCAATGTCATCTGGTGTCGACAAATAATTTTCATGCTGTGATTCAGTAGAATAAGATTTTGATAAGTTAGACAACGGTTTTTCAAATTGCTGCATTTCATTATGTGTCTGCAAGATGGGATTGCACACCTCAGATTCGCCCATGGAACGGTCATTCAACGCATTTTTTAATTCGGTCACACCATCAATCCAGATAAACTGGGGAATACAGCGATCCAACGTAACACAATCCTCAATGCTATTTATTTCTATGATGACATTCTTATCAGTCATCCTCTTGACCTTGTATGGTCCTTTGTAAAATGGTGTTAGGCAGTTTTTTCTATTCTCATTAGTAATATAAACATGCGATGCCGATTTTAAATCAGAGGACACATAGCATTTAGTTTTAGGTTTTCTAGTTTTGGTTGGGGCCAAACGACACATCTTGTCTCTAAGTGCTCCTACAAACCAATCTACATAACTAGAAGCCCAATCAAGACTACTTGGAGTTTCAATTAGAAGATCTCCAGGCAACCTTAATGGTTCTCCATAAACTAATTCTGCAATGGAAGTTCCTAATTGTGCCCTATATCTGTTGCGCATGGCGAGTAGTACTATAGGAAGATCGTGTATCCAGCTTGTTCCACTAGTACACCTTAATGCAGCTTTCAGTTCACGATGTAACCTTTCTACCATCCCATTTGCTCGTGGGTTATACGCGCTAGTATGAATTATAGTGATTCCCATGACGTTGAGAGATCTTACGAAAAGCTCTGACATAAATTGACTACCACGATCACTAGTGACCTTTTCCGGAACACCATAACGCGATATCCAATTATGTAGAAACGCGAACAAAACTTCTTGTGCTGTCATGTCTTTTAAAATCGCCACTTCAAATTGACGACTAAATCTATCTACCATAGTCAGCAAGTATTTGTTTCCATTTACTTCAGGCATCTCAACAATGTCTATGTGTACGTGTCTGAACCGTCCATTTGGTATTCCAATGTTCTTTATATCGGTCCTGGTATGTCTCCACACCTTACACGTTTGACACTTGGTACAGGCTCTTACCCATACCCGTATATCTTTAGACATATGTGGCCATACGTATCTGTCGTTGATTAATCGTATGGTGGCTTTAATGGATGGATGACCCATGTTATGCAACACTTGGATAATCTTGGCCCGTAACTCCAATGGCACATATGGTCGTGGTTGACTTCTAGATGTTTCGCATAACAACCACTTGCCATTTATGAGCTTACGCACATATCCTGGTCTTTTGGACAATACCAATGTAAAGGGATCCAGTCCTTGCGCTTCCTCGATTTGACTAACGAAATCGTGCATTGATTCTTCTAAACTTTTACAAAGGACCTTGAAATATCGTATCGACATCAGCTTCATTCGGTCGGCTTAGTGCATCTGCAACCACATTCTCTTTACCAGCAATATGAAATACAGTGAAATCAAACTCTGCTAACCGTGTTATTTGGGAATTTACTCTACGAGAGTAATTAAGCCTAGCTGTCTTACCAAGTATGCTGATCAATGGCTTATGATCGGTCAATAACTTAAACTTGTGACCATCTAAGTAATGCTCGAAGTGTAACACTGCGGCATACACGGCTAGAAGCTCTTTGCCAAACGTATCATACCGTTTTTCTCGATCAGTAAGCTTACGGCTATAAAACCCAAACGGTTTTACTACGTCCCGATCTCTTTGCTGTAGCACTGCTCCTAATGCAACATCTGATGCATCAGTGATTAGTTCGAAAGGTTTTTCCCAATCTACAGGTGCTAATGTGGTTACGTCACTTAACATATCCTTGGCCTTTTTGGAAATTTTCTCGGTCTTCTTGACTCAAGTTTATAGGCCAAGACTTCTTGATCGTGCTCTTTTCACGAGTGAGATGGCTTGTTAACGATCCAAGAATTCCGGCTAGACCTGGAATGAATCGACGATAATAGCTGATCATACCCAAGAACCTTCGCAACTGGCGTACGGTTCGGGGTTCCGTTACGTCCTTAATAGCTTGGACCTTATCTTCCAAAGGTTTAATTCCGTCTTTGGAAAGTATATGCCCAAGGTATTTAACTGAAGAGCAACCGATATTACTCTTATTAGGTTTGACCACTAATCCATATTGTTCCAGCCTGGTCAAAACCGTTTCCAAATGCGTACGATGTTCATTTCGTGAGCGACTGAAAATAATTATGTCGTCTATATATACTCTCGCAAATGGACAATTCTGAAGGATTTCTTCAGCCAAACGCTGGAATGTCTGACTGGCATTTTTCAAACCAAAAGGCATTCGAAGAAATTCATGCGATCCCCCTCCTGGAAATCTGACTGCGGTGAGTGGTATCGAACTTTCTTCCATTGGTACCTGATAGTACGCTTTCTGGAGATCTAAAGTTGAATAAACCTCATATCCCATTATATCTCGGAGCAAGGTACTCTGGTTAGGGAGAGGATAAGAATCACCCTTCGTCACTGAGTTTAATAGACGATAATTCCCACAAACCCTCCATTGACCCGGTTCAGGTTTGGGAACTACCACTATTGGGGAAGCAAAATTGGAATTTGACCTTCTACAAATCCCCTCTTCGCGCAATTGGTGAAATTCTGACAAAGCAACTTGTTGCTTGTGTTGTGCCAATGGTTGAGCCTTTGGTGAACAAGGCAACGGAGCCACCAATTCTATTTGGTGTTCTACTCCTGTCTTCAGACCTATCCTTTTGGCACTGAAAGGCTGAAACACTGCTAGGTGCTTCTCGATTATATCGGCAAAGTCATGTGCGACTGATGGACGAGGTAAGAGGACTGTTCTAACTGCCGACGTGTTAGAATCAGTAGGTGTTGCTATCCCTACGCCTTCTGCGATAGTCCTAGCCTTGGGGTCTAATGTCAGCTTGAAATGTGTCAAGAAATCCATGCCAATGATATGGTCCTTGACATCGGCTACTAGAAAATTCCATCGGAAGGAAGATTTCTGGCCTAATGTTACCGACATTTCTTTCATCCCTTTTACTTCAATCGGACTACCGTTAGCGGCCCATAGTTGATAATCAAATGTGGGGCAATCTGCTTCCACCACGTCTGACCTAACTATGCTTACCTCAGCACCCGTGTCTATGAGAAATTCTAATCCAGATAATTCATCCTTAATAATGAACTTGTTGCTGGACAATCCGGCAATGTTTTCCAGATCTCCGCTTAGTGAGAATCGGACTCTCTTGCCTTCTATCTCGGTGCTATTTGTTCTAGTCGCATCTTTAGCTTTGAGTATGCCTTTTAAAGGCATATCTGGGAGCCTTTGCAATGGAACCCCCCTACGGCTCCTACTAGCGGGGGTTTTGTCCTTTTCCCGGTGATAGATTTCTCTCAACCGGTTTTGTGCTTCCTTTCCATCTGGGTCCACCTAATCGCGGGTAAATACAATTCTCGCCTTGGCACTTCGCACTGCGTCCGTATTCGCAATGTGCCTTACACCATCCGCGTGGCCCTTCGAAGCGTTGACGCGAGTGACTCCCTCGACGTCTATTATACTTATCCTGACTCTGAAGTTGTGCAATATCACTACGCAAGCTAGCAACTTCTCTACATAAGAAACGCAAGGTTTCTTGTATAGTCAGGTGGTTTTCGGTATCTGCCCTGACTGGCTGCATCGTTACAGAATCTGCTATTACAGCATGTACTTGTGGTTCTTGCTGTTTATACACGCCGTCTAACCCTCTGAGTTTTGTTGGCCAATCTATGTTCATTGTGTCAAATACTTCCATTGTTGTTCTGAGCCTAATTGGTAGCTCAGCTGTAAAAATGGAGTTGACTACATCTCTAGATATATTCAACCTGGAAGCTTTTGTGCAAAGGCGTTCATAAAATTCGGACGGTAGTTGACGCCCCATTTTTTCTAAGCGTAATAATTCGCACATTTGCGCTGATCTTCCAGGCTGATATCTCTGTTGAATTTCAGCCATTAATAACTCAAATGCATTGTACGGCTTTTCTTCTACAGTTCTGTCTCTGAAATTTTCCAAAGCATTTCGGAAATTTTCAGGCAATGCCATCCATGCTGCAACAAATTTCTCCATAGGGTTCACGATATTATAAGCACTGAATATCATTTGGGCATCTCCTACCCAACTTGAATGTTTTTCTGATTTATACTGTGGTAGACTTAATATTCTTGGACTGGCGCGGTCGCCAAATTTTGTTGAGGCCCCTAACCTATTCGTGTCTGTAAGCCCCATAGATGCCAGATCGCTGGAAGTCCTAAAATTCACAGTAGAGTCTGATATGCTTATATTATTGCTTGTGTCATTTAAGTTCAAGTCCGCTATGTCCTGCACTAACCTACTTGTGTCCTCGAATTTAATATCGGTATCCATGATCAAATGGTATAACAATTAAATCGACACTTACGTATGGCAATCGGAAGGTGAAAGTTGGAAAGCTGTTCCTTTCAGCAATAATCTGTTTTGGTATGTACGTGACCCCCCAATAAAATCAAATATACCTGTTCCAAGGCTCCTCCTCAGTGTTATTTTATATCAGAACACAAGGCAAGTGATGGAATAATTTATTGGATAATGATGTAATCGTTTATTATGGAAAAAATGTTAAAATGCAGCAGACCAAAATTACAATACCAGACAGGGAGCGAGATACTCAAAAACTGAAAATAGCGCACAATTTTAAAATCAAGTATTTAAACAAAGAATGTTCTGGAAAATAAAAAGAAAAAATTCTTTTTAAATAAAGTTGTTACAATCAGCTATGGTGGTTTAAATTTATCAGTCAAGGTCATTTTACATAAGGCGGAGGATTTAACATCCTCTACACCTTGCGGTTTTTTTGAAGACCGTTTAATATTTTTCATTTTTGTGTTTTTTTGTTTTTTTATTTTTGCATGTGTGTATTCAAATTTGTTATTGCTTGATTTTCTTCACCTAATGTTGTAGTAGTGTTTCTTTAAACTAAATAAAGTGTGCTACCAATAACCGCTTTGTATAACGCTATTGTATGAATTTTCTTAACTGTAGATATGGTTAATATTAAATTGTATTATTTAGGATGGTAACATTTGAAAAGAATAATTATTATAGATCACTTCGAACAGTTGAGAAATTTGTGCTTCACTTAGGGTTTGAAAATAAATCAATAAGACAAGAGAAGGATCTCGTTCTACAAAATATTTCAAAATTAAATGAAGTTATTCTGGATTGTTTGCGCTTAAAATGGATTTTAAGTAGTAATCATTGGTTATTCTCTATACAAAAGTGTACAAAAGAACCGCCATTGGATGTAATTATTGCGAGAGTTTGTTCAGATGATTCAGCTATTATCCTTGTGCCACCGAGGCAGACCGAAGTAAATTGGTGTTTGTACGGCCATGTATTAAAGGAGCTTAAAACAAACATTGATTTATCCTCAAATTTACTTAAATTCTTCCAAGATGATGTTTTCCTCTGTGAAAAGTTGTGTAACTTGTTGCTTTCCTCTGTGTTCAATTCTGGATTTTTTAATGAAGATCGCCGGCTTGCTGTTGCTCTATATTTTCGTATCCTCGCACAAGAGCCAAATCTTTGTGTCAATCCAGCATATGCTATTAGTGGCGAAAGGTTGTGCTCGGTGTTCCTGCGACAGCTTGCTACAAATTGCTCGCTAGTTCATCGTTTTCATTGTCAGTTGTTTAGAGATTTCTTAGTGCAACTAGCCGCAGAAAATAAAGTTGTTATCCAGTCTGTACAGCAGACGTTTAGTGGCGCCAATTATTGTGAAACGAGCCTAAAAATGATTAACCTGTTTGTCGGTAACTTGTATGAATCTACTGTAAACAATACATTTCCAGTCTTATATTTGTCAATATTACAATTTCTTCGAGCCATCTGGCGGGAAAATTGTCATATTTTTCCGGATAAACAGGTTTCGTTCAGTGTTGAGACAGTTCTTAGCTTCATACGCCCTGTGCTGTTGCACCCACATTCATACAATCTGACGAATGACGTGGCGATAGACAATTTGATCTCAGATAACCTTCGTTGTCTTAGTCAGGTAGGCGAGTTCTGTTTTGAGATGTCGATTAATCATAACATTTACAAATTATTCTTTAAAAGAATAACTTATGGTTTGACAAAATTTATTACAACAAAGTGCGTATGCTCACCGTCTCACCCTGAAAATAGAATATCCACGTTTATTACTTGTAGCGAATTTGAGATCCTTCTCGTTATATCAATAAGAATGATAATTTGTGGTCAAGTTTAATAATTTACTGTCAAAATTTCTTTCGGGAAATAAACCAGGAAATGCAGTTTACGAACCACGCAACTCAAAATCTCCAGAGGCTTGAGAAATAAAGTCACCAAAAACAAGTCTTAATTTTCAACAAATTGCACAAAGAAAATTTAAAAAATCCAATGTTTAAAAAAAAGAAACCTCTATGAAACCAGAGGTTACAAAAATGTGAAAAATAACAAGCTGATTTCTTTTTATTTTGGGCTTTAATTAAAATCCCATAAATTAATTGGCATCCATATGCACCCTCATGTTTCCGATGTTCATTCATACATCATGAAATCCTCATTCTTCGGCTTCTTGACGACTCTTCCAGAACGAATTTCAACATTTTGTGCTGGTAATTAGCTAGATTTCACTTTCACATTTCTTCGACCTCTTTCCATGTTTTTCTTAGTTTTAGTTTTCTTCTATTTAAACATTTTCTGACACTTCTCTTTCACACATCTTCGGGTCAGTTCTCTCCTCAGCTTCTCGGTGTTTTAATGGATATCTTTCCTCAATTTTCTCCATCCAGGTAAACTGTGGAATGCAGCGATCCAGGGCTACACATTCTTCTGTGTCGTTCACATCTAGAAAACCCTTTTTCAGTCATACGATTGACTTTGATTTGTCCTTTATAAAACAGAGACAGAAAGTTTTTTTAATGTTCTTGTTAATTATGTATACATTTGATGTCAGTTATAAAGTTGAAGACAAATAGCATTGATTTTAAAACTCTTAGTGATGTGAATGCTTACTAAGGGACTTATATCTTCTTTTCATACACTTATACTTTATTTAAATAATTTTCAAAATTCCTTGTCTATCCATCACATATATTTTATTTCATATCATAATAAAGCTTCTTAATTCATTGAATAGGATTTTTGTCTTTCACCCCCATCCTACCTAATGAGATCATTTTAAAATTCAGAATTTTAAATTTTAGAATAAATGTATAGTCTGATGCGTGCAAAGGGTAAATTAATGTCTATTGACTGCAGTTTCATTTAGATGTACGTACATGTGTATCAACTATATTTAACTGAATCTTTTTAGTTATGTATACCAATAAACATGAACATGCGTGACGTGCGCCTATTTAATTATATGACTATAACTGTTATTAAACAAGCCTATCTTGTGTACATCCTGAGTGGTTTGAATTGAAAATTAACACGTGCATGGGTCATTTGGTTATCTAATTTTATCACTTATAATGTCATGTGGTTATGACGAGTGTTTCTGATTTATTGGTCTCCCCCATCCGAAAATGTGAGAGCAATCTCAGTTACATCATTTCACATGGAGTGTATAAAACAAATAGTCTAACGAATTTAAATAATAAATTATTATTCAATCACTTTAGTCTCACTTATTTAACATAAAAGTCACGGAAATGCACACACTCACTTGACACGCAACTATCTAGTGAAAGATCAGTCTGAAGTATAAATGATATGGCCAGAGGAAATATCGCGCTTGCTTCATTAGTTTGTTTTTTAAAACTGGTAAGGATGGACCAACTGAAGAAGGCGACCGATAACGGCAGCCGAAATATATTTAAAAAAAGAAAACTATTGGAATAATTAAAGCTGCGTTAGTCAAACTGCAGATCAGTTAATTTCGATTGATCCAGTTTCGCAATTTTCTCTTTTAAGTATCTTATGATCTATCGATGAGTTACAAACTATCAATATAGTTTTCGACCTTAGGTTTCACCAAACGCATAATAATAAATTTATTTGGCAACAAAGGCCAACAGGCCCAACAATTGAAATGATGAGGTACAAATCAAAAGTAGGATATGTAAAGTTGAATGTAATTGTGACTAGCAAAGTATATAACCATAGGGGAGGAGGGAGTTGAGAAAGAGAAGTCCTTTCATCAACTTCGTAATAGATCGTTCTGATGGAATGGAGATTCCATTGGACTAGGAAGGATCGACTAGATAGAAGAGTCTGTACGCCAGTGTCGCGTGCAGGGATCATTGACTTCAGTTGAGCGAGGTTGCGGCTGATGGAAAGCGTGGAGGAACCAGCGTCCGATGAATGCTAGATGGTCCAGTAGGCTTTTTGAGTTTCCGATTGTTTGCTGAAACAAAAAGAAGAGATTTAGTAGAGCAGATTGTGGCATAGCAATCAATATTTGAATGCGGTAGAATGAAAACGAGAATAGAAATGGTATCGGTGAGTCCTTATTAGAGTTTGAGAATCAGAGGCGAATGGTTGAAAGGGGGCTAGCCAGAAGAGACTTCACGCTCCGAAACTGGATAATAGCCTAGGGATAGAAAGAAGTGTTATGGGTTAAGGAGGAACCAGTTTCGCTTCCAATCAGATGTCTCGCATAGGAATTTGTTAAAGAAGTGATTGTGAGCCGCCTTTCTAAATTCGTGATGGGATAGGAGCTTTATTTCCGCGGGAAGAGCGTTGAATACACTTGTGGCTTTGGAAAAGAGATAGATTTTATTAAATATAATGGGAGTGTGGTTAGATTGGATTGAAGAGTTGCTATGGCGTGTAGCATAGTGGTGACTTGGGTGAGCGAAGTTTGATAGTGATAGGCTAGCTGTGATCTTATGAACGAAAGAAATGACTCGTAAGTGACGGGTGAACCATAGCGGAAGAAGGTTAGCCAGGAGTAGGCGTTCCCGATAATTCTGGCTGTGAGGGAAGACTCGCTTTAAAAATCTGGAAGAAATCTGTTCGATGGCGTAAGAGGAGGCTAGAGTGAGAGGGCAATAAAATTCGCTAGCGTATGGTATGAGGGGTAGGACGTAGACCTTAAACAATGTGAGTTGTAGAGTGGGATTGTTAGTCTTGAAGCAGATTAAACGGGCCCACTTGAAGAGTTTGGAGGTAGTATGTTGAAGATGTGGGGAGAAGTCTAGCGATTTAGAAAAATAGATACCAAGGTGCTTGGCCGAGTCAATTAATTCAATATCAAGGGGACAACTTGTATCTGGGAGAGAACAGAATGGGTCAGAAGTAAGTTTCATCAAACGAGTCTTATCGGGATTTAATTTAAGACCGATTCTGCTAAGCTGCGAGTGTAACGAGGATAAAAGCTGAGTGATAAGAGGTAGGGAGGGGTTGGATGCTGTAGGGTTGCTGAATACTATTACCATGTCATCTGCATATTTGAACAGCTTGAATAGGTTGTCCTCAACCTGCACTTGAGCGAGTGTTAGGTTGAATAGTATAGGACCAAGTACGGAGCCCTGGGGAACTCCAGATCGGATAAGGGCTGACCTCGAGTGACTATTTCCGACTTTTACAGTTGTGTAACGGTGTCGGAGATAATAACTGATAAGATTGAGGACTTTGCCGCTAATACCACTGCTTAACAAGGCGGATTCAATTGCCGAGAACGACAGTGAATCAAAGGCCTTGGAAACATCTAGGAAGAGGAGAGTGCATTCATGACCTTTAGAGATAGAGGAGTAGCAGTGATCAAGGACACTGACTAAGTTGGTGGAAGAGGAGCGGCCATTCAGGAAGCCATGTTGATCGTCGAGGAGGCAGAAGTTATCTCGAGACTTGATGAAAGGGTAGATTAAGTTATATAAGACCCTGTCGAAGATTTTAGTGAAAGAAGGGACGATAGTTATAGGGCGGAGATCTTTGAATGAGGAGATTGACGATGTACCATTTTTGGGATAGGAGAGATCGTCGAATTAAGCCATTCCGGGGGAAGATAGGTAGTTTCGAGGCATCGGTTGATAACATCGGCGACCAGAGAGAAGAGATTCCAGCCAAGAAGTGCAATCATCCTGACAGAGACACCGTACTGATCAAATTGGTGTTTAGATTTTATGTCTTTGATTGCTTGAACGACGGAGGCCGGCGAAATGATGAACCAACGTAGGTTCTCAGCGTCTCCGTTGTCAAGCATCTCAGCAGGCGGAGTGGGAATGGAGAAGGAGTCTAGAAGATAATTTAGATAATCGTCGGCAAAGCTGGAGTCGTCCGACCGAGAGAAGTTTATGTATGAGGTATTGGACTTTTGTAGTAATTGGTGTTTGATGACTGCGAACTTTTTCCGAGAGTTGGGTGCTGTGCGGATGCGTCTCTCGATGTTGAGCGCTTGTTTGTTGATTACCTGTTTAATGTGCTCATCGATACGTCGGAGAGCGAGAGCGCGAACAAGTGATGTTGTGCTATTCGTGAAAAAAAGGAATTACAAATGTTGTATATTCCAACATGGTATTTCACAGTAGTCACTATATTAAATTATCATGCGTGAGTTATGTTGTCAGGTTAACTCAATTGTGATTTCGTATTTGACAATTTTGAAAGTATCAGTCTGCCAATGACGTCGTTTTGCAATCGTTTTTAATTCAATCACTTTGGATAACAGAATTATGTTATGAAATAAGTTATGGAAACGAGAGTGGAATTTTAGAATCACTCATTCTAGTTTTACTATATATGCAACTTGAGCTCATCTGAAATGTATGACGCTCCAGGTGTTTAATATACTTGTAAATTTTTTTAAAAACTCAGAGTTACTCTTCTACACTATGGCGAAAAGAAATTAGCCTGAGTAAGATAAGTTGAAGAATGTGTGCCGTAGGTAGTATGCTGGGAGTTATTTCAATTTTCCAGAAATTTAATTCATTTTGTACTCGATATTACGTCTCAAATATCATAAAAAGAATAAGCCTGACTTCGGCTGCTCTTTGAGGAATCATTGCTGTTACATATAGTTTTTAAAAAAAGGTGGCGAAGATATATTATTCTTAATCGCTTGGTCTTATAATAGGCAGTGGATGTTCTGAAGGCTTTGGAAATTTTACAATGTTTTGTCCTGTGACTAGAATATTAAATTAAAAGGCATAACTTACGATAAAAGCAGTGTATTGAAAACGGTTTGTAAAGTTATTACGACATGGATTAGGGTAGCAGCCAAAGAGCTATTCTTGTTCTCACAAACAACGACCGCACGGTAGCACAGGAATACAAAAGTTAAAACCGAGCACAAACCAACAGTGAGAATATGCAAAAGAATTAAATAAAGATGGTTCTGGAAATTATTAAAATATTTTAAAACTTCTTCCATACAATATTTGCATAAAAAACCAGTGGAAAGTTGAAACTTCAAATATAATTTGTTAGTTTATTTTATATGGTATTTACATGCATATACGTCCTCTCGTTTTATAAATCCATCACACAGTCGTAAATCTCTTCCGCAAACTGATGGGCAATTGTTGCTGCTCGTGTTGTCGCGGTGCTCCAGTGCATTTTCCAGTACATCTTGTTCATACATCTCTCTTCCCAGCGATAGTTGTTACGTAAGTAATTACTACCAATATACGGCCTCGGAACTTCGTTTCTTCACTTGTTTAGTTTCTTGGTATCCTCGTCCATCCTGGTAAATTGTGGAGCGTAACCATTCAGAGATAGTAATTCCTCATTGTCAGTTATTACGATGACTAGTTTCTTAGTTATTTCTTGTACAAACTAGGTCATGCAAATTTTCGTCGTCTACTGGTGGACAGGTAATGCTAGTTCCTAATCGGAGGACCCCTAGCACTTGTGGTTTTGGTTGGAGCTAGACGACATTTAGCATCTATAAGAGCGCCTACACCGTTTAAAATTTGCTACTCACCCTATAGGAAGATTGTATTAGAGTTATTCCATCAGAGACTTTGCTTGCAGACTTGTTACAACCCAGTCACCAGAACTGCCCAACAGCCAATCGTGAATTATGCTGCGTCACTTCGTTGATTTACGGGAAGCACATTGAAGTGTTCCTCAATTTCGCTAGTTAAATAATTAGCCATGCGCGGTTGGAGAATAACGAACAGCTTATCAATACTCAGCCAGTCCAACTTTAATTCAGAACCACATACCTATGTCTATAGCTTTAGCCTGTGGACCCATTCGTGGTATCATTCATGTTAGCCATCAGAAAATTTATATTGAAGGAAGACTCAATCATTTGCGCTAGTTCACTCAAATTTCACGTAACTCGACAGTGTGAATGTCCTGTAGAGCACTAGATCAGCATGCCACAAGGTGAGTGGATTTGAAAATGACAAAGACATGAAGTGAATTACCATCCAATTTTCTTAGTATGGAATCAATCTACTAGGATGGCGTCTATGCGCTAATTAGTTATTTGTTGGAGGCCCTGCGCGGCATTACATCATTTCGTGCTCAGTGGTTCAAGTTTTGTCCTGTGTTGGCTTCATCTTGTTTGTAAACCATTGGGCACAAACGGAAAGCAGGCTTAGCTGATGATATCCTCCTGTCTTGACGTTTACTTGGAATTGCGTGTATTTTATGCAGAAGTCTAGGTGACATTATTCCTTTAAGGTGGGTTTCCTGGTCTTTGCTGGGTCCACCTCTCCCTTAAGCACTAATATTTTGTCATTTTAATGAGTTTAGAAAGTATTGGTATCATGACTTTTTCAAAGTTTTTATATATTTATTTATATCATGATTATGTGGTGTTGAAAATAAGTTTTAAAAACGCTAATATATTGCTTTTTGTTTTATACATGGTTGTAATTTGTGGATAACTTGTACGGAACATCCTGTTGGCAGTGCGTTCTGTTTGGTTATCTTGGTCGCAAACTTTTTTCGGCGTGTTTTACGGTTTTATTCGGCTCGCATTTATGTAATTTATTCAACATAATATTGAGCGTTATCTAATTGTTTGGGAATCTGTTTTAGGTGCTTGATGATTTGGCGCATCATCACTCAATTTCTTCCGAAAAAAGTAACCCGGATTCGCTGTCGTGGACAAAACCCGTACAGCTTCTTAATGACTCGCCAGAGGACACTGGTTTCACTCGACTTGCTAAACGCCTGAGTCTGACGTTTCAACGGATTTTTATGATGGCAGATTCTCTCTGCGCAGGTATTTCAATCGTTCTATTTTATTTTGCAACTTTTCTATATCTGCTTCGTTTTACCAATTTAGATAACTCCTGCCGTGTGTATGTCGATAAATCAGAGATTATAATTATATTGCAGTGGTGGAATAACTGCAAAATTCTAGTAAGTCGCTGTTTGTCGTTAGTTGCCTTGGCAAGTTTCAAGTTGTAGCCACGTATTAAACAAGAAGCGTGTAGTGCGAGCATCTAAGCCACGCGCAACGCCTGTCTTGGCCAACATCGTAGCACATTTGTGTCATGCCTTTGGTGTTCCTTCGGCTGATATCTTATCAAACTTCAGTATTTCGCATTTCACTTAGTCGAATCAGAATTGTATCTGATTGTACTCATTGCTTCAGTTCGGTTTGTCCAATTTACTCATGTGTCTCATATGAATTCTGCCTATGTGCTCGATATTCCCATTCTCGGAGTGAATAGTCGACAAGCAGCTCATGCAGCTATCTTTATCTCATATTCATCTGCCTATTCGTACTATCTTTACTACAACGCCCAAGATATCTCGCTTAAATACCACGTATAAAATACTCGCTATTTAGATAACCGAGTTCATGGTGGTATCACCACTAATGAAGCCTGGTTCGAATGTCCTCAGAATGCGGATAATCAAGCAACACACGGCAGATGATGGGTATGAAAATCGAGAATTTAGGCTGCTTCGAGTCTCATGAAATTGCGTAAGCCATACTTATCAACACCATATGAGCTTCAAACCTCTTGGACCACAATGTTGTCACTGGTCAAAGCTTATTTACACGAATTCACTTCTGTAAACAACCGAGTTTACTCGGCGCGCTCCAAGTCTCCTAATAAAACAAATGCCAGTAACTTTAATCGAAGCTGCATGTGTCTCTTATCTGCTTACACTCCAATCGATGGCAACAGACGACTACCAGGGCGTTTTCCACCTCAACCTAAGTTTTCTATAATGAAGACCGCCTTTTATATGTTGTCTTGATTGGGCAAATTATAAAAGCTCAGGTTGAGCACTCTAATGACGACAGTTAAATTTTGTGGCCTATTTACTTTTGATTCAGTGCGTGGCTAACAAAGGTGCACGGCTTTCGTGTAACGGTACAAAGAATGGACATTAGTCGAATAGTGAAACGATTGAGTCGTACCGTAAATCATCCCGAATCGTGGCGTCTTCTAGCTTTCGAACATTTGTTGATTCAAATCGATCATGTTCTAATCAGTACTAGATAGCGTGTTTTTTTTAAGAATTTGGGCTCTTCCTATGAAAAATAGACTTAGATCGCTCACATACCCGCTGTAGACTAACGTTCTCATTTATCAAAAGAATAAGTATGAAAAAATCTCAAATAGACTTCCAAAATGTGAAAGCATTTTGTCGCCTGTAGAGCTAATCACTGATTATCTGACAGGTCTGTAGAGAAACTTTTTATGAGACTCCAAATGCCTGCTAGCTCTGCTTATACTATTACTCGCAGCCTATATATGATGTGATTTTTGTTTGTATGGAGCTCGCAACATTGATTTAGATGATTGATCTCACCACTCGCGAACTCAGTGATTGCCTAATTTTACAATTCGTAAATTCAATTCCACATCTTCAAGTCACGCGGTGTCTCTTCTATAATCACAGATTGAGTGTGGTTAGTTGGAAATTTAGATCTAAACAGATGCCACGTGGATCCCACCCGAAACAAATGACAATCAAAACATGCTAGTATATAACTGAGATTTGTGTGCAGTTTGCGACAGGGTGGCGCAATGGATATAGTATCAGACACCGAAGAAAATGTGCCTAGGTTAGGGCCCTGTCTGCTGCAAATTCTTAACAGTACGCGAATGAATTGTCTTTGCTACCCAAATCAATCATCTAGTTATACTGACATTTGTGATTACGTAATTGAATTTTTTGTTTATATCAATACCACAACCTTGATTTAAATTACTATTCTCGCCACCCTTGCCGTCAATGTTTGTCAAGTTATACGAATCTACAATTCCATTCCACTTCTGCCGGTAGTCGGTTGTCTGTTCTGTAATGACGCATCAGGGGTGCAACATCGTAGCTCGACAACTTATCACTTGTTTGTGGTATAAATTTTCCATCAATTTTGGGCAAATTATATTTATTCATCAATGTGTGTGTGTGTGCTCTAAGAAGTTTGAATGCCTTCTTATTTTGTGGCATAGGGCTATTGACGTTGACGGTTCTCTTTATTAGGTTATCAAGATTATTCAGCTTTATTAAACTATACATTCGGGGAACAACTGTATCTGTTTGTTTCAGAGTCTGTATCGTGTTTTAGCCTGTTTATCTTCCGTATTTTTGGCCCAATGCCTACCTCTACATGCATGTCTGCGAAAAGGCCAGTAACCAGAAAAATTCTCTGCTTACGACCACTGTCAACATTCATATGAATTTGACTGCTACTATTAGGATTGACGCATGCTATCTTATGCAACGCCTCGAATCGAGCCTGACTACACTTGAATGTCTATGGGATTGTAGTACAAAAGTCAGACTACGAGGACAAGTCGGCTATAGAAAGATGAAGATGGTTGTGGTGGCTCAACAGACGTTTACCATTACAGGTATGTCAGGCGCCGACTAATGTTCGACTGCTCAAGAAAGTAGGTGTTTCGACTTTATAATAAGATTATTCCGACACTGTCATTGTGGGTTTGAGGCGTGATTTTCCAGCTGCCTTTAGTATATCCTTCTGGTCCTGTTTGAACTAACTTATCATTTAGAATGTCATTTTGAATACAAAACTGGTTAAATGTCAGCTCTTCGCAACCAAGAAAATGAAAATTGTTATATGTTTAATTTACTCTTGTCAGGATTTTCATAAAATGTGATCGAAAATTTGAATATTTGCCTTATTCTGGAATAACATGTCTTAAATGTGGTTCTTATTCTTGTTTTATTTGAAATTTAGTCTATCTCTTAAATTGGTACCGGTCCTTTTTGCAGCATTTTCTTTCAATAACTTCTGTAAGTTGATATTTTTTACGAATTATTCTTATCGGTTCTGTTGTGAAGACATTTGTTCTTCCGTGTAAATCAATCACATTTTGTTGACAATATAGTCAAACTGGATAATAGGAATAAGAGTTTTATTTTTTTTAAAGAATTGTAGCCTGTTTATGTGAGTGAAACATACTTAATTACCCGATTATTATAATTGCTTGCGGTCCAAACACCTGACCTTATTAATATTTACATATGTCGTATTAACTAAGAATTGTATATGTAAAAAGCACGACTGGTTTTCTGTTCCAAAGAACTTCATCAGTAAATGGCCAGGAATTGTTGCGGACAGGATATGAATTTGGCATCGCCCAAGAATCTGGTGCTCTAACCACTGAGCTATCCTGCCGCACAAAGTGGTTAGAGCACCAGATTCCGAAGCAGACGTGCCCAGGTTCGTATCCTGTCCGCGGTACCTGGCCAGTACTTGATGAGTTCCCAACAAGGACGAAACCGGTCTACTGATGAATTGCCTTTTCTACACTATACAATTCTTAGTTTATACTGACATATGTAAGTAATTAATGGGTCAGGTGTTTATATCAAGATCGCAAACTTGATTATAATAATTGTTATCACCACCCGCGCAACCAATGTTCGTTTAATTACCCGATGTTTGTTTTGACATACACAGGGTTCCTTGCGGTCGATTTCTTTAATGTAGATATTTAGGATACAAGTAATGGTAAGCGCAATGTCTATCAGAAATTAATTTTATCTGTTTCTTTCCAATGTTGTGAAATTTTTTTCTTAACAGCAGATCCTTATAACATGGAATTTAGCACAAAAATGCTATCCAGCGTACAATCGATGCTACCGGATGTTATTCTGAGAGGCGGTGCTAATTTGACAGCCGAAAAGGCGTGCGATTGTGTCATGAGTGATTACGGTGCAGCCACGACGTCTCAATCAAGTCTAGTTCAGAAGCACTCTTCTCATCTTTATTCTGTTAACGCCTTTGGCTCGAAATCGATGCCTTTGCGTTGGCTGAAGACGGCTGCCAGTCCACTCGTCTTGATTTCCCCAACTGACCTCAATATTCTTGTGAGTCGTGCAACTAGTGTGCTGTTTTGTTGGTTTTGCTTCTTGAAAGTCATTCACAACTTTTATCACACACAAGTGAATATTCATTCTCATCATCTGAGACAGACAATGCCAAGCTTCTAATAACTGACCTATCAATGCTACAAAACGAATAAACCAATTGTTTTCAAAAAGAAAGAAAAACGACGGACGAAAATACTAATTTAAAGCCAAATAATTGTTAGCGGAGCATGATTTATGAAGGTGAGGATCTAGTTCAGGCAGAGATGCCTAGTTTAATAAAGCACAAGATTAAGGCCACGTAGACATCCGCGTACGCTAATCTGGCCAAGTCTGCTTTAAGGCAAAGTGACATCGGCAGTAAAACTGATATTACCCGACACGTAGCATAAAGAGGTTTGCGTTTCCTGTTCAATCGAGCAGGATTTGAAAACAAATGCAAGCCTTCAATGACGCCTATATTCTACGCGAATAAACATGACTCAACACTTCATTAATGATTTCTCACTTCACCTAGCGAAACGCAGAATAAACGTCTCGTTTATCGAATCATACAGGTTGTACAGACTGCCAAAGGCCTTAAATGTTGTACTTTGCGCAAAGGCTGTTATTTATTGCTTTTTCCACCTTTTTCTTGTGAGGCACAATTAATAGCATTCGTGGGTCAGTAGAATCTTGAATCATTTACACTTTCAGGTGCGTAGTTGGTGTTTGGTATTGATTGATGGGCTCTCGCTTGTCCCTTCATTCTTAAGCCGTCCATCAGCTGCTTATCTTTAAATGACATCGGAACCAAATGCTTTTAACAGTTCACTTGTAAATTGTTTCTTTAGCTTTCTTGTAAAAGCGATGATTATTTTATATTTTCTTTCTTCTTTTTATTTTCGTTTTTCTCTGCCTATGGAAATGGTACATTGCATTAGACATTTAAGGAAATAGAAAAATACTCTGCTTCTGGAAGTATAAATTTATTCCAAGCCCAAGCTTATACACCACATTTTCAAGTAGGCAAATTTTCTACCGCCTAAAAGATCTCGCTCTTCCTATTTATATCTTTAAGGTAGTGAAAGTTCAAACTAGACAGCATTTGTGACCTTTCACACAACATAGTAATCGCTAAACACGAGCATACGTGTAGACATGTTTACAAGAAGGAGTCTTTGTATTCATTCACATATTAATTCAACTTCGGAGAATGAATGCTACAACTTAGAGCTTCAGAAACTAGAACATTTTTGACTTTTATTTTTTGAAGGGCCAACAATTTGAATCAATGGAGTATAGTATTGTTTACTTAGACGAATGAAATGACTGTTTAGTGATTTTAAGAAGACATGAATTACTAAACACGCGAATACAGTAAAATTGCTGGCGTAAACAAAGTTCTACAGTGGAATACACCTTCTTAACGGCAGATCAAATTCAAAAATAATATTTCGCAAACACATGCATATTTTCGAGAGAGGACTTGAAAACTTGTTGATGTTGAGGTCAACAATATTATTAGTAGTGATGCTAAGTTTTGATAAACATGTTTAACCATCACAATTTGTAACTTCAATGTTTCGAGAGCCATTTCCGGGTAGAACTTTCATTTATTAATCAATGTCCACGAAAATCCTGCATGTTATGCTCTTTAGCAAAACCATTATCATATATATATATATATATATATATATATATATATATATATATATATATATATGTCCATTGCCCTTGAATAATCTATAGTGTTTATTTTATTAGGAAGAGACATTAAATTGAATAAAAGAAGTGGATAATAGCCAATTTATTTTGAGAATACTCAGCAACACTACAGTTTTCCAATAATACACATCATTGGTTATCATTTGATTAAGTGAGTGACATCTGCTCTGATTTTCAGTTTTACTTCTACGAGTGTCACTGTGCGTGTAGAGTAATTCTCATTTAATTGATCTTGTGTTGCTGGATTGAGTTTTGACCAAGTGTTCGCTTTGTTGGCTGTTACGTGCACGAACGATTTTCTCATGTATGCTTTCTTCAGTTTCATCCAGCTACCTTGGTAACTGTGCAGTGTGTGTGTGTGTGTGCGCGTGCGTGCGTGCGTGCGTGCGTGTGAGTGCGTGCGTGCGTGCGTGCGGATTGCGATGTTGATCGCTCATTTTGCTGTGCGATTTCTGTCGTTGTTGGTGATGCCGTTTGCGCAGCTTGTTTTTCTTTGGTTTGTTGTCACCCTGATCGAGTGAGTGTTGACGCTGGTCTAATGGGGGTTCGAGTCTGCTTGGATTCTAGTAAATCGTTGTTGGTTTGTGTCATTCGTGACCAGTCGATTAACAACTCATGTTGGTTACACCTGTGAATGTTTACACCGAGTGCTTGTTGTTTTTATGTAAAGAGCTTAGCATACGCAGAATTATCCTTCTGACTTTGCTTTGTGTAGAACTGAAAAATTCGTCAACTTGGCTGAGTGCCCCATCTCAAATATGTGCTCGTAGGTAGCTGATTTTCGTGACGGTGCCATGCATGTTTTAATCCATTTCTGTGGTCAAGTTAGTTGCATTCTTTTGATCAATGACTTGTGCATATGTCCTTTTTGTTCTGATGTTTGGTAGAGTATTTTAATCATCATACGAGGCTAGGAGAACGTTGTTGAGTATTCTCTAAATTAACCGGCTATTATCCACTTGGTTATTAGATGTGTATTCTTGTTTCGTTTTAGTAATTTTTTTCCAAGTTGGACAGTTTGTATGACGTGATACAGTGAAACCCGCAAGGAAGCCGTATTGCTGATATTGCCTTACCCTAATGCTGACTTGGCCATAATTATGTTGTGTAGAGGTTTTGTTTGCCACACTTCTGTTTGCTGTCTAGGTAAATCTACTCATATTAACTAGATCCCTCGCATAAATCACTCTCCTTTAATAATTTGTTTGCCAAAATTATTATTACTTTTCATTTTTAAATCTGCCTTTTTTCTTGTTATTATTTAATGGAATATTTAGACTTTAACTAACTTGATTCACAGAAATTGGACACGTTTTTCATTTTTTGTACTAGATATAGTCCAATAAGTCAAAGTATTTAAAAAAGTGTTGTCAGTAGTTGAATATTAGAATAGGTCAAAGAAATGTGGAATTTGTATTACGTAACCATTTAATTTTCAAAGCTAAGCAAGATCGAGGTCAAAATTTGAAGTTGGCTAATGTTTCGCCATAGAAATTCTAGAGAAACTTTCAAAGTTCACTCGTGAATTTTCTCTCTTTTTCCCCGCTAAGGCGATGCTTGTGCGATATTGAATCTTTTTTTCTATGCGTTTTTTCTGCATATGGAAAGGTAAAATGCCTTAGTTATTCTTTAAATGAATAGGTAAATACTCTGTTTCTTGAAGCATGGATTTATCCAAACTACAAGCTTATGCACTACAATTAAAAGGGTAAACGTTCTACAGCTCTAAAGGATCTTTTTCTTTATATTTAGATTTGGAAAAATGGAGTGCAATTGTAGATTGAATGATTGCTCACCAAGCAGCACACAGCATAGGAAAACTAAACACAAACATACGTGTAGGCGCATTCACAAACATTTCCCTTCTCATGCTGGTTAGTCTCCGTTCCAAGTCAACTCTGAAGAAATAATGCAGCATCTTAAGACTTCCGAAATTCGCAGATCTTTTTACGATTACTTTCTGAATGTCTAATTGTCTGTAACCATTGGATATACTATGGTTTACTCAGACGAATGCAATGACTCTTTAAATCAAGTTTGCGAGCTTGAACTAAACACCAAACCCTTTGTATTTAACCAGTCGTCAGACAACATAGCAAAACTACTGCCAGTCGCAACGCACTGACGCGTTTCAACCTTCCATGATCGTCATCATCAGAGTATGACGGCAAACCGACTAGCGAGGATCAAACCGCTTTGCATAGATAAATGGAAAGCCAAATTAGATATGCGCCTCTTCAATTTCTCTAGCAGTCTCGCGCACATTGCACTTGACTGGGAATATCGGCTGCACAGTTTCTGTGTAGTCACGAACAGAAACATTTTTCAGATTTCGACATATATATTTGTAATACAAGTTCGCAATCATTGATTGCACTGGTGGTGGTAACTGATATCGATCAAGGCCAGAGTGTTTGGATTTGCTGGAATAATGGGTGTTCAGAAATATTTGTAATTCTAAATTTTGTTGATCTTTAGCATACATTGAATATCATCGTGTCGGTACAATGTACCGACCGAGCATTCATAATTTTAGTACCATGTACATTTTCGGTACCGTAATGTTGGTATCGGTTACTGACACAATAGCCATAGTGTTGATACCATTTACAGACTTTGTATATATATATATATATTCTTTATTATGTCCATTAATATATATATATATATATATATATATATATATATATATATCTGCGCGCATTGAATTATCTTTCATTGTTGCACGTGTACTCGTATGTGCACGCATTTTGTGCAGATTAGTTGCCATTTAATAATTGAAACATATTTGGTTACTTGGGTGTAGAGAAGAAGCATAAATTACCATGCACAATTAACATTTGGTATCTACGTTTAAACTACAACTCATACCTCTAGCCCACACCTGATATGGAGATTGATGCAATTCAAATGAACTCTGTACGAAACAGCAGAATAAAAACCAAAGGAGTAGAGATGATAACGACGCATAAAGTTTAACTCAGCGACTTGTGTTTGCACGAAATCAAGCTCAGATGAAACAACGTTCGATAGATATCCACTAAAAAGATGGAGGTGAAGTCCAATTCTTCATAAGCTACTATTAGGTTGTGACTATTGATAGAAATAAGATGCAATGCTGCGAGTAGCCGTGCAGACACATTGACAACTGTCATTCTCCTGGTCCTGCCTAGTTCGTGCACTTATTCCTTTGTCGATTCCCTTTTCGAGAGCTGATGTCATAACTAACGGCTTCCGGATTTCACACATCAAATAGCCAACATAAGTGAAATTTTTATACGATAACGATTCTAATAGAATCTCTATCGTACTGGTTCACACCAAAGAACAACGCGGTCCTCTGAGAAAAAACTGGCAAATCTAATTTCATTTAAAAATTTAAAAATATATTTTGGTATTTGATAATATATGTATCCTACTTGAATGTTATTTTTTTATTACGATAACTGTCGCTCTACTCGTTGAATATGCTTTAATGCGCATTGGACAGGAAGACTTTTCTACTGCTGACTTGTTCATTATGCTAACTCTCGATTTGATCTCGATTGATTGTTTTACTAATCTTTTAACACCATTTTGTGACTTCGTATGGACAGACAACGTGATAAAACGAGTAGTTGTTCTCCGAACCTGATGCATTTGTGCTTTGCATCACACGAGGCGCGTAATTGCTTTTTGAATGATCGTTTAATTTTAGGTCGATTGTCTTCGCTTGTATGCAGCAGATCGATTTGGCAATGCCTCTTGTCGTTGTGTGGCTAAGTCACCCGTCAAAATCAAGACTACTACTGCTCTTTCGCGAGAATTATCCGCGCCAGGTGATGCAAATCTTAAAAGGTCGGCCTCAGAAGACAGCGTGGTACACAAAGCTGCCAGCGATACTGATTTTCATGCGGAATGTCATTGGATACGGCCAGACTTTTGGAATCAACTTGCATGCCTGCCGTTTCGTGTGCCATCTGCACGACTTCACATTGGCACAAACGCATCGCGATCAAGACTCTTCGCAGTGACTCAGTCAGATCTCTCTTCGACGTCTGATTGCTCATGTCAGTGCATCGGTGAGTTCGGTGATTCTATTACTTACCATTCCGACCATCTAAACAGCTTATTTGTTTATAAGTAGCGACATGTTGATTAGTTCTATCAATTGTATATATATATATATATATATATATATATATATATATATATATATATCGGTATCTGGCATCCTGCATTGTTTTCCAGGTTATCTTGTTGCTTATCCTTTAATATTAGTAGAAGATGAAACAATTTTGTCCGAGCGGAACAGCCTTTGGTCCCAATAGCAAACATCTTTTTGCAGTAATTGAGAGAAAACTTTTAGATCAGACACCCCTGAAGCCAATATTGTATAAACAGTTCTTGAGGGATATATTAGCGATCTGAAATCACGTTGCTAAAGTTGTGTGAAATTTCGTACTTAACTAATTAAATAAGCGGACTCCAATTTACGCTTGAAAAGAAGTCTTCGAGTGTATTACCGCTTTCAGATTCCAAATTAATTATAGACGTTCAAAAAACAGCTAAAGTTTTTGATATAAAGGATACTTAGTCTGAGATTCTTAATTTAAATTTAAATCGTTTGTATTGGATGAAAATCGATATCCTAACATTCTTAATGATAGATTACCAGAGAAAAATTGGGAATCGGAATTCTGTAGACTGTAAAATTTTTCAGTATACCCTCGTAAGTTTTTACAAACAATCATGACGCACGTCGTAAGTAAATTTACCCCTTTACTGAAATATGTTTAATCTGACAGAGCTAAGGAGGATCGTAGAGTCATGGGATTTCCGGACTCGAAAATAATAGTAATATTGAATAAAGTAATAGAACCGTTCTAAGCCAATTCATTGACGTGAGAAGTGAACCTCGCCAGTGAGTTTGACGTTATGTTCTGATGATGAGTTTTACTTTGTTGTGCGACGACTGGTTAAATACAAAATGGGATTGGTGTTTACGTCATGCTCGCAACCTTGATTTGAATAATTAATTTAATCAAGGTTGCAAGTTTGATGTAAACACCTGACCTATTATGTACATACATTTTTGCGTATAAACTAAGTATTGTGTAGTGGAAAAAAGGCAATTTATCCAGTGATTAGAATAATTATTATCACTACCAGTGCAATCAATTAACGTTTAATTATATGAGACCTATTCTCGAATACACAACCATTATTTGGAACTCCACAAGCAACGCAACTTCTGACAAGCTTTGAGCAGTCGAAGCATATTTTCTGGGGAATACATTTATTAAGATGTCTTACTCATCAAATCTACCTCAAGTGAACTTTGAGCCGCTATGTCTTCGATAAACAACAATGTCTCTAACTGAATTGCATAATTTCATTAAACAGCTGAATCTCCAGACATTTAAGATTCCTTCACGATCCATCACCTGAGCAACTAGAATGAGTGATTAAAATATTTGTCTTCCACGATTTCACAGATTAATTGGGTGTACGTTTCTATTCTCAAAACTAATTACATTACACAACCATGCACAACATTAACGAAGTCAGTAGTGACTAATGCTTCACTGCTATATAACCAGAAATAAGAAAATCTAAAACGAAAAGTAATAATTGTGAGGAAAATAGTAATAATTTAGGCAAACAAATTATAAAAGCCGTGTGATTTATGATGGCGAGGATCTACTTTATATGAGTACATTTAACTAGATAACACACTGAATTAGAGAAGGCTAAACTTCTACATAACACCACCATGGCCAAGACAACATCAGCAATGAGGCTGCTTTGCGGATTTCACTGTACGACACCAGAAACACAACAAAACCTCGCCACCAACTTTGCCCAAATAAGTAAATAAAGTAACGAAGGTGGCCTCTGAACTCGACTGGGAATGTGGGCCCCATCCGAGCGGGCGCTGGGTGTGAGAATAACGCTCTACTGGACAATCGAGCTGAGGACATACGCAAAACGTGACCGAGCCAAAGTAGTTGGGGAGTCTTAATTATTTATCTAATGAGTGGGTTGAGGACAATACCGAGGCCCCATTTACCGGCTTGAGTTAACTTCGGGTATCTTGAGGTTCGATACGCGCAGATGATGATGGTGCACTCAGTTCTGTAATGCACGTAGGAACCAGTGTTCCAACCAACGCAATTGACAGAAGAGATCTGGTCGCCTCTTAAAGTTAGCTCTTAAGTACTTCCTTCTGATTCTCAGCTGGTATTGACCTAAAACATGCAGAGCGGCCAGTGATTTACAAAGGTATCCAGGCGCCAGAAGTGCTAGTGCTTCAGCAGCGTAAAGGGGGCTTTCAGTGTAGTTGACTTGTTGCTCAGTGTAGTAGATGGACAATACACGGTTAACGCAGAGTTTGCCCAAGGCATTTGCTGCGAGGCTAATACGTCCGAAAATCTTGGCAGAAGACGGTCCGTTTTGTCTCACCAGATATCCTAGCTAAGCATTAGCTTTAATCTAGCTTCCTTTAGCAATACAAAACATTTGGGAAATGACATTTTGTTTCTCTAACTGTCAAATTCATGATCTCATGTCGTAACTGTTTATGTTGCTTATTTATGCTATCAACAAAGAAGACATAAAAACGCGGTTGCCATCGCTGGATTTGTTTCGCCAGGCAGCATCAGACGCTCAATTGCTGTTCAGCTTCAGATGGCATCCATTAGAAACAAAATATTGCTACCCAGATAATCTATTGTCATATTCCTTGTTCCTTCACTGTCGTATTTAATCAAGGCATGCCGATTGCGTCTATTGGGGCACAATCTAGGTAGGTCGTGTACTCATCCTGCATGCCAGTGTACCTTAGAAACTGTTGAGCTGCAGTTATGAAACGGGTTTTACACCAGAAATCCTGTCTCCAAACGATATCAGTTGTGATATAAGCCATTTCATCATGCCACATAAGCTCGTGACCACAATTCTGCAATTACTCAGAGTTTTATTGGAATATCTTTCGTATCTGCACTATACATTTCTTTTTTAGATGTATAGCACATGCAAGAGTTGAACTGAGTTCGCAATTTCTAAAGAGCCTTGGACTAAAAACTCACAGCTCGATTTATGCGAGAGACAGAAGCATGTGGGAACATTGCGCCTAAACTGAATATTGACTTATTTAAAGCAATCTCGGCGCGTAAACCTTTTTAAAATCAGCACGTATGTTCATATGTAGATACTTGATAATTAGGTGAGGTAAATGTTTCTTGCACCTGCTAACATTTACTTGATATCTGCTAACTTGTATTTACTTTTAATTTATGTAAATTTATAATCAATTATGGTTTTATTGGATTAATGTGTAGCTCTATGTTGTGTTCACGTATGAAGTGCATTTTTTGTCGGCCACGTGTTGGTTGCACCAATTGCAATTATGCTGGCGTCAGTGCTTTATCGTTAGACGTTTGGTTGAATTTACGAATAGATTTCGCTCAGACTTTTACGTTCAGTGGTATTCGCTACTATCGTGAATCTGCACATGAAGCTAATTAATGCCGATTTGTGTGGTCATCTTTTGTGCTAATTACCGTGCGTTAGAGGTGTCCAACTCCATTGATTCATTGTCTCTCGTGTGCGTCTGTTATTGTAACTTGTGCCACACTGGCTGACCGGTTGTTAATTTATGCGATGATTTGCATATTCGCATAAATTGCCGCGTCATATTTTCCAGTGTTTCGTGCCGAGTAGAGCACACCACACGACGCCATCATCGGTGTGATGCTGGTAGACGAGTTTCAAATGTGTTCATTAGCTACATAGTGCAGTCATCCAAGCAGAAGCACTACAAATTACTTCGACTAGTGCCGAGAACTATGCTAGTCAAACACCGCGTCACTTGCGGCTGCAGTTTGCACAGAACCAAATATTTGCCCACCCGTCACCAGTTAATTCTGATCGTTACTCTGTTGCAGGATTACTGTCAAAAGACGTGTGCTCTGATTCATTTTGTCTGTAAATCTAGTTTGATTGAACACGAATCAAATCATTCCAGTGTGGTTTTGTAATCGAACTCTCTCTCTCTCTCTCTTTCTCACACACACAATGTGCAATTACATGCCTGTATGTTAATTATGAGGCACTTCTCTAATTGCTTTCTCGTGTGCACTCCGTATACTTTGATTTGCATTGTTGCCGCTAATTGACAGCTAAATTTTACGTTACGATGATCAAGTACTTTTATATGTAAGAATTTACAAGAATCTGAATTTTAAAAAATGACGCCATGACGTCCAAATGGTAGGAATGAAGGTAGCTTCCATGGAGAGAGGAATTAGAGCGGTAACCAGTTGTACGTCTTGTCTAAAGAAATGGCCTTTTTAGGAGTTTAATTATCCTCAACTATTCTGTTATAGAGGTAAAAAGTCGGTCTATGCGAAAAAGGAGTGACAATTTTCAGAAGATATAGCACAGTTTAGAAAATGGTAATTTAAGCATAATTACTACTATAATAATACATTTATATTAGGCCTACACTCTGGGTTTGGTATTAAAAATCAAAATCGCCTAGTAAGGCTTACTTTTACCTCTGATAGTTCTAATATAGGTTTTATGAAAATCGAGACGTAATTCTTCATTAGATATTTGCCCCCCAGATTTGCTACATTCAAGATATTTCTTCTGGAGTCTATTTAATTGAATTCTGTCTTTAATTGGGTTATCCAATTGCAGTGCGTATGGAAACGCTTCTTTAGCTCACAGTCGTCATGATGGCCAGTCTTCAGTGTTCTTCAGTGGGTAATCTCAGATGTCTAATTCTAATAGCAAGAAATGTTCACACTGTATAGGTTGGACAATTCCGGCTGTACACAATTGTCCTGGTTGGTGTTTCTTATTTGTGGATTTCAACTAGAAAACAAAATCCAGGCAGGACTGCATCTCGTTGTGGTGGCAACTCTCCATGCGTTCAATCCGATTTTTTGCTATAGTTTTGGAATTGGTGTTTGCTTCAGGCTCACAAACTTGAATTAAAGAATTGTTACCACCACCTGCGCAATCAATTATTGTTAAATTGTATTGTCTATATATGTATATGTGGCGAAAGCTGAAAACAATTAATGTTCGTGACTGCATACAAATTGTGCAGCCGACATTTCCAGTCAAGTTCAATGTATGCGAGACTACTAGAGGTGAGAGCCGCATATCTAAAATTGATTTCCATGTATATGCAATGCGGTTTGCTACTCGATAGTCAGTTTGCCGTCGTACTCTGATGATGATCAAGATATTCTAAACTCTAATCTAACTGGTCTGGATGGCGAAAATCCGAATTTACTTTGGTCCAAGGTAAGTTCCACTATGCACAATGCAAGTAACACTATATGTGGCATTGCAGGCCTTCGTAGAAATAATCCTTGGCTCTATAAAATCTATGGAGATACTCGAAACAAGACGCCAAATTCCACTTTGCTCGACTCATAATAATACCCGTCGCAATATAAGACGCCAAATTAAGCGCAGTCTCAAATTCGATCTAGAAAACTTTTGGACCAGAAAGGCTGAAGAAATGAAAGTAGATTTCGCGTCAGGCAATAGTCGCTTTTTGTTCCAACTTATTCGCGCAACAGGTCCGAGAAAATTAAAAGTTAGTGAAACTATAAATGATAGTAGCAATCATTTAATAACCGAAAAAATAAGTCGTCTTGATAGGTGGGCTGAACACTTCAAAGATCAATTTCCTTGTCACCCGCGTCAGTTGCGATTAACGAAAGCATGTCTGTATCAACAGTGTGGTATGTTAGTCCCGATGAAACATTCGAGTTTGAAGTACGCGATGCAATCCTATCTCTTAAACGCCGCAAAGCCGCAGGCCCCTATGATTTGCTTCCAGCATTATTTAAGGATGGTGGCCATATAATTCCAGGAGCGTTGACCAAACATTTTCACACGATACGGAATTAGGAAGGCGAACCACTTGATTGGAATAAAGTCGACCAACATTCCTATCTTCAAAAAAGGCAATCGTAATTCGTGCGATAACCATCGTGGTATAAGCTTGACTCCAGTCGTATCTAGGTTATTTACTTCGATTATCCTACGTCGTCTTAGCGCTTCATGTGAATAACAAACTTGAGAGGAATAGGCCGGATTTCGCTCAGAGAATGGTTATATAGATAATATTTTTCGTTAAGGCAAGCTCTTGAACAGAGACATTTATATCGCCGTTCCACAATAGACGTTTTTCTAGGCTTAAAGGGTGCATTTGACTCGGTGGATTGCAATGTTTTATTCCAGATTTTGTCGAAAAGCAGTGTGCCCACAAATTTTGTTAATATTATACGAGCTCTCCATACAAATACTTCTGGTCGCGTTAAGGTGTACAACGAATTAACGCGTAACTTTACAACCAGCAGTGGTATTCGTCAAGGTTGTCCGCTTTCCCCCTTTTTGATTAATTTGTGATCGATGCTATTATGAACAACACTCTCCCACAAATTCAGGACGCTGGAGTTAAAGTTCTCCCGGGCGATAAACTAGTCGATCTTGACTATGCGGACGATATCGTACTATTATTCGGCAATCGGGATGCTGCCTAGGCTACCTTAAATAGATTAACAGACGTTGTTCTGTCTTTCGGTATGAAATTCGCACCCTCTAAATGTAAGATTCTTTTGCAAGCTCACCAACCACTAACTTCTTCATTGCGACTGCAGAATGAAGATTTAGACATAGTCGACAGGTTTACATATCTTGGGAGCTCTATCAATAGCGTAGGCAATATGTCTGACGAGGTGAGAATACGGATCGCGAAAGTTAGGGTAGCTTTCTCGAACCTTCGTCATTTATGGAGAAACGCGAATATTTCATTTTGCCTTAAAGGTCGTGTTTACAATGCATCTGTACGCGCAGTCTTACTATACGCTATTGAAACTTGGCCTCTTAGAGTTGATGATTTGAGACGCTTATAGGCATTCGATCATCGTTGTTTGAGAAGTATAGCACATGTTGGTTACCAACAACGAATAACTAACGTTGACATCCGTAGACGTATTTTTGGATCTGACAATAAGTGCTCGTCTTTAGAAAAGCAAATAAGGCTCCATCAACTTCGTTGGCTCGGTCACGTTTTGCGTATGCCGTCATTCTGATTGCCCAATAGAGCTCTGTTCTCTCATCCAGCACCAAATTGGCGTAAGAAACAAGGTGGGCAGATTTTGACATGGCAGAAACAATTAAAGTCACTTACATCCAAATTGGGTAGTATAGGACCCAATCGTCTGCCAGGATGGGGTCCTCGTGCGCATCACAGTTCTTGGTTAGAAACCCCTAGCGATATGGCATCGAATCGAGCTCAGTGGCGATCTTGTTGCAGATGTCTAGTAGAATCATCTTTTTAATTTTTTTCTTAGTAGTGCAAAGTTAGCTGTGAGGTTTGGTATGTTTATGACGTGATACAAAGGAATCCGCAAGGAAGTTGTATTTCTGATGTCGCCTTGCCCGAATGCTAACTTGGCCATAATGGTGTTGTGGAGTGGTTTAGTTTTCCTCATTTATGTGAGTTTTCCTGATAAATTTACTCATAGTAACTATTTATTTCCCCCCCCCCTCTCTCGTAAATCTCTAATAATTTGTCTGATATATTATTTCTGTTTTCATTTATATTTTTTCATTCCTTATGGTTATATGGCAGTGAAACATTAGTCACATTTGACTTTTGTATGGCTGGACATGATGATGATGATGATGATGTTGATGATCATTGAATGTCGAAATGCGTCAGTGCATGCGACTGACGGTAGTTTTGCTATGTTGTCCGGCGACTGGATTGGTGTTTACTTCAAGCTCGCAAACTTGATTTAAATAGTTAGCCTGACATGTTGCTTACATGGAAATATGAAAAATGTATTGCCAAACCGGTAGACATGGCAGTTTTTGTTTGCAAAACATTATCTAGCAGTGAACAGAGATGACAATGACGAAAATATCTCGATTGGAATGAAATGACAAACCAATAAGCGGAAACCGAAAACTATGTAAAACTAAAGGTCTATAAATAAAGTTATGTTTAAGTTAGATTTATTGTCTGGAGCATATTACAAAAAAGAAGAAACGTAAAAGAAACATGTTGCGCGACTGGGAATAGATTATTCACCTGGTTTTCGGATTGCATACCGATTTTTTTTGAATCCACTACCATCATGATTTTGCCAGATATTTCGATATCCTGGTACGGATATCTTTTTCAATGGCGAACACATCACCCACTAAGTTGACAATCAATATGAGCCGTTAAAATGTTGTAATTACTGGCAGGCAAAGAGAAGATAGATGTGGTGAAGTGTAGTGCAAATTGTTGTATTAGTTAACTTGTACACACTGGTCAAAATGCACTGAAGTCGTCTATCTTAAAGGTGATAAAAGTGGAGCCAAAGCGATTTCGAATAAACCGTATTGTAAGGAAAAGACGTATGAACATTTTATTATGGATGCTTAATTCAGGAGAGACGGACTTTCGGATCATGCATCACGAGGTGAATTAGTGCGGGTAAAGCAAAAGGTACGCGTGTGTCGCCTGGCCTGTCCGTGCCAGTAGAAGCACGTGGCACTTGACTCCTGTGTCCTTATTCGAGGCGTGCTGCATCCGCTTTTCACAATTTGCAAGTGCTGAACATGTCTTCTGGATTAAGATGACCAGCCGGCCTGCAGCACGCGCTAGTGATCAGATGTGCGCGTACTTTCCATCCTGCTCGCAGCTTTTCATCTCACATTTGATGAGCGTTTCTTGAGTTCAGCTGATAAGCGAATGACCACTTGACCATAATCCTAGACACGAACATGCAAGTGCTTCACAATCAAATTATGAAGATAAATGCGAACCTTGGCTGAAGTGCCTGTCAACTTCATATTTTGGCCTTATACAAACAGTTGACCTTTTTTCTTAATATTGTTTAATTGAAAAATCAATTCGTAGCAATCCGCGTCTCATTACGTCACTTGTCATTGTTTCTTGCGCAAGTCGCAGCCCCATTCTTTCCATTTTCTCGCCCTTTTGGTGATTTTCCATTCGTCGCAGAGTCTGCACATTAGTTATCAGCAAGGAATTAGCCGACGAGTTGAGATTGACTGGCTTCCTGTTATGTTGGAGTTGAGGAAGCGACGGTCTGTCTTGGAATCGTGGGCTACTTTCACAACTGAACATCCAACGGTGCTTAAGAAAAAGCGGCCCAAATTAGACTTTTGTTGACATCTAATTTCACACTGCGCGATTTTCGCTTATTTCCCGCGCGAATACTTAATTCCAGCCATTTGCTTGCAACTCGTGCAGCCAGCAAGATTTTTTTCATTTCCAAGACAATAGCATACTCATCGTTTCCGTGTCTGCGCTCCGTTTTGTTCGTGTGCAATTGTGCCTGTCTTTCCTTCGAATCGATCACTGTGCCATTCGTCTGTGTTGTTTGTGTGTGTGTGTGTGTGCACACGAACTGTATTCATGCTTATTTGTTTTCAATTTATTACTTTTGCTATGTTGCATAAGCGTGCGATGCCTTTCAAGGTGTGTTCAGCCGTTGGATAAGAGCGCTGGGGTGTATTTGCGCCATAGCAATTTGTTGCGAGGCCAGCGCTCAGACACAGGACCTTCAGAAATTTGTGATATTTGATCGCCGATACTGCTTATTCCTGTTAAAAGTGGGTTCTGTAAAATGATTCTCTTCATATCTTGTTTTACGCGAGGTTGTTGAGATTTTAGAAAAACGCCTCTGCACGCAGGCTCCGCCCCCCCTGCCGGCTGTTCTTATCCTCTGTTGCGCGAATCGGACGTGATTTTATTTTCAAAATTATGTGTGTGTGCGCGTATGTGCTGTTTCCTATGCCGGGTATTCATATCTACGTGCTGTTCCACCTGCAGGTTGGCAATTTCTTCTGTTGCGCGAGTCTCGCAGGCTTTTATTTCTAATTATGTGTGTTGGAATGTATCTACTGTGCTATCCGCCATCAGGTGATACTTTGTATTGCGCGACTCGGGAGAAGGTATATTTTTTTAATTTTCTGCATGCGTGTATGTGACATTCGCATTCCGTTGCGCGAGTCTGGTGTAACTTCTCTTTTTAATCAAGTATGTATGCATGTCTATGATTTACCGTCTGCCGATTGTCAATGTATTATGTTTCGCGAATCGAGCTGGATTTTATTTTTTAATTATTGTTTTCTTTGCTCATGTTTGTAGGTTTGTGCTGTTTCCTCGACCGATTATCATTGTATTTTGCTTTACGCAATCGGGCGAAGTTCGGTTTTGTAACTATGTATGTATGTATGCATGGATGTATCGTCCCATCTCCCGATTGTTGTCATCTTCTGTCGCGCGAATGTGACTGAATTTTTTATAATTTGTATGGGTCTAAGCATGTTTGTGCTGTTCCCTCTGCTGCCTGTCAGCCTCCAGTTCTGCGCCAATCCGGAGAGATTAGTCTGTAGTTGCCTGTGTGCATTTATGAGCTATTCCGCCTGTCGGCGAATTATATCCTCTTTTGTGTCTGTTTGATGGGATTTGATTTTAAAACGATGTTTTATGCATGTATGTGCTGTCTCCTCTTCCGGTTCTCAGTGTTTTTTTGCCACACAAATCGGACGAGATATTATTCTTTTATTAGTTGTTTTAATGCATGTGTTGTCTGATCTGTCGTCTGCTGAAATTTGTGTAATTAAATGGACAGTGGTTGGGCGCGCGATGATGGCAATTACGTTTAATCAAGTTTGTGAACTTGATATAAGCAGCTGACCCATTAATTACTTACATATGCAGTGTAGATAAGGCAATTCATTCAGTAGACCGGGTTCGTGTTAATTGGGAACTCTTCACGTAATGGCCGGAATTTACCGCAGACAGAGCTCGAACCTGGGCACGTCTGCTTCGGAATCTGGTGCTCTAACCACACTACACACAATTTGTAGTCATATACTAACTAATTTAACTTGTTTAGCTTTTTTCTCTTTTAGGTGAAGCTCATATGGCATCTATTTGTACCCCAAGTTCCAACCAACCATCCCCAATCTGTTATTACTGAACAGACACCACACTACATGGGGCAAAGTGGTATTAAAATGATCATTTTTATAATTAAACGAACGTTGATTGCGCGTGCGGTGATACCATTTGCTATAACCTTTGTTGGCATTGCAAGCATCACCGTGGAAGTAACATTACTTTCTGCCCTGCCAGCCTAACTAAGCACAGCTTGGTAATAAATAGACAGTTTTAGCTTTTAAAAGTGAACAAGCGGAGAAAGTTTAATTTCTTATTCCATCTGAGGTAATTTTATGCATTTATGTATAACTTTTCATAATTATAGAGGAAAAGGGTGGGCCAAATATGCCGTATGACGCCTCGGTCAGTTCGGACGCACATGACGCCCTACTTTGTCAGCAAGAAACAACACTAACATCCTTCAGAAGATTTGGTTCGAGTACTGCGGCACGTGTGGCACGCGGAAAAGTGTCACCTGTTCGTCAGCGGCGTAGTAATGAGTCATCTTTCAGTCAGGGCGCGGTTAACATCTTGAGCAATTCCACAGAAGTTCCTGTGCTGGACGGCCTGGGAGTTGCGCGGAAAAACAGTGAACAATCCATGAATGGTGGGCGTGATGTGAAGCAAGAGCGTTTTGTCTACCAGCCCCGCAGTGGAGGTGACCCCGGTCATCCAGTACGTTTACTTTTGTTCACTTGTTGTTGGAGTGTATGTTTATACAAGTTCAGGTAGGCGGTTGTGCATTAGGCAGGATACATCTGGTAGCACTTGGTTTCACAAGATTAGGCTAGTCAACAACACGAAAAAGTTGTTTAATCGCGTCTGTCAGAGCCGCCATTATTCCCCAAATCCACATTATGCATAGCAGATCAGTCAGCAGGCATTCGCCTATGGAATAAATGGTCTATTGCAAATCAAATGGTGAATCCACGTCGGAAATTGCACAGCACATCGTTAAAACTTCACACGCGTGTTCTCCACACGAAGCATTTGAGGTAATTGCTTAATAGAATAAGAGAAACGAGCTATCCACATACGAAGCTTCATAGATAAACAAATTGCAGCCGGGTTTATGCAAGCGGAAAAGGCATGTTCGGGCCTGGAACGTGAACTGGCGGTGATGCAGGCAATTAAATGTTTTCCCTTATTTCACTCTGCCCATGCTTACATTTTCTGTTTTGTCTGGCCTTTAAATATATATATATATATATATATATATATATATATATATATATATATATATATATATATATATATATATATAGATGTTCACGTTTCGATACTTGAGCAGAGTATGGGAAAGTGACAGTTGATGTATCTGATAAAATTTATTCTCCTTTATGTAAATGGGAGCAGCAATATGATATTTCCAAAGCTCGCATTCCAAAATTATAGTTTTTAAAATTATCTTATGTCATCAAATGGACTGTTTGGTAATTAACCGTAGCCATAGAAATTCTTGCTTGACGACCGGCGGGCACAAGCTAGTCAGCCCGGGAATTGTTGCATGAACCTTTGTGGGTCTCATGGGACACTGCCTGTGGCAATGGCCACCTTTAAGACAAATAATGAACAAAGGGTCTTATCTAGGGCAGACATTATTTCAACAGAAATTCCTCGCAGAAGCGCCCGTATAAGAATGAAGCAGTCAGCCCAATGAGAAAAGCAGACTTCGAGCTGAAGTGAACATATATTAATTAATGTGTAAATTTGTTTTATTAAATCGATGCTCGTTGTGCGAGCAAAATTCTATATATAATTGAGTAAAAATAAAGCATTTGTGGTACATTTAATATGTCTTCTGATGGGTTGGAAACGTTGATTCAGGCATTGACTTCTCAAATGAATAATTTAACTGCAGAATTGGGCATAATTAAGGCTCGTCTAGACGATACGCTAATAATAAACACGGAAGACATACAAGTACGTGGACCATCCAACATAGGTGGACAAAACACTGCCATCACCACGCTTCACGTGTAGCCTCGAGTTTGCCCTAACTGCGCAGTTAAATGTCTCATTGACGGAATGAGAGCAAGCGTGCCAGACGCGATAGGCAAGTTTCGACTGTTGAAGAAAACTTTGTGATTATTGTCACTGGCGCGTAGTTTGTTCACTTACGTAGTCGATCGTCCTGTTCTTTCTCTGCCTTCTTTGCTTATACTCGCCAATACTTGACGCGTGTACTCTTTAATGTGGTGATGCGAGCTTTTTATTTGTTTATGGTTGACTATTTCAGCAGTTGCCCCCAACTGAGTTCTTCGTCAATGAGCGCGTGCTGCTCTCATTCAACGTGGACGATGTGCAGAGCTCCGACACAGATTGTCAGAAGGACGAGGCGTCTCCAGTCACTTATCCGCAAAACGACATCTCATCCACAAAATCTGGAAGTAAGGTTCCATTAGACGTTTTAGTAAAAATTGTGCTTTATTTCATAAAACTCCAATTTCCTTTCTGCTTTATTTCGTGTATTTTGTCTTTACCTGAAATGAGTTTTTTGTATCTGAAATATTGAGAGTGGATTTGATATCCCTCGAACACAGATATTTCCGCCTTGAAGACAATCCTAGCCCTAGCCTGGCGTATTGACAGCGTGTTGATGCATCTAATCGACACAAGTAAATTTATCCGGAAAAAATAAGCGAACTATTGTTCTATTACAATGTATACATGACCAGGCGTCCTCTGGTGACGCCTCAGTGGTGCATCAGTTACAAAGTACTGATGTATTCTTTGAGTGTTATGAAGTGACAGCTAATTCTACCGATGCCTACTGAAATTTGCCCGTAACATGTTCACTTGCTCCATACAAAACGAAAACCGAATCGACTGCAATGTAACAAAACGGGTTAAAGCCTAGATCTCCGGCACGATGAGATCCACGGGCACCAGTGCGAATAAAGCCCACTGGACTGAACTCTGTTTGCCTCTACACCTTCGTATGTTTCCTGTTCTATCGCCTCTTGGTAAGTGAGAATACGGTGCGCTGTGTTCAAATGACCGATGTCGCCTATTAATAGTATCCAGTCAATAAATGGCTGGCCTCCACCTTCTGCATTTCCAGCCAACCACCGGAGTTGTGTCAGTGAACTGGTGTGCATCGCATAAGATTGGCATTTTCAAGCAGAGGACCAACCAGTGGAATCGACGTCCTTCAGCACGATTCGATGATGATGCGACCTCGAAAAACGACCGTACAGAACTGGTTGGCTCGTAAACATTGCTCCTTGCTAAAGCCTTGTGGCCCTCAGCTGTCAGTGACCTAAACCAATTTCATCAATCATATTGACTAATGAAACTGTCCAGGCGCTGGCAGCTATAGTTTTTCGTCTGACAAGTTTTCGCAGCATAAGACAACATCTGCAATGTTTATAGGTTTTGAAATCTGGGCATAAGTTGACTCGTCTTGCGTCACCAAAAATCCTAGGTAAACGAAATCCTTGACGTCGCAGTGGGACGTGGTCTAGCAGGATCCTAGGCTTCGCATCCGAATCGGCTAAAACGACCGTATTTTGGTACGCCTAGCCTGAGACCGTAGTTGATAGACACCTAGTGCGCACAACTGATAGCTTTATGACGTTTGTCTGGCTGTTCTGCCAATACATGCCGATGCATCGTTTTAACAGATTTCGAGCAGTCGAACAATTTTAGCCAGGACGCGATCATTTCACGCAGTTCGCCATAAATTTACGCATGGGTTAGAATTGAAAGCGACTGTATAGTCTTAGAATGCAACAATATTGGCCGCTGGTATTGGTGGCACATCTCAAGAGAACGACGGTGTGCGGGCATTTGATTCACACATCAGATTCACCGGTGAAACTCTTCCTGTGTTCGCCTAGTTCGCTTCTGAATATTCATTCCACAGAACTTGCAAAGTTCAAAATGGAGGCATCGATGTCAGTGGATTTGTGGCCTCTCATGAGCCTTCAAGTCTCTTCCACCTTATCACGAATAGCAGTTTCGACGTTTAATTCGTAAACATTCCGAAAAGTCACTTTTTTGCTATCTATGCAGTTTACCGAAAGAGATGGATTTAGCAGATTTTAGAATTGTTTGAAAATGTTCTCTTCCGAAACTGATTGTGCTTCCATCATATGGGCAGAATTGTCACTGCTGATACATTGAATCTGAACGTAAAATGCAAATTAATGTATATGCTTCTTTGTTGTTTGAAACTCACTATCCAAAGTAAACCACTGTTTTAGTTAATTTGCTCATTTGTTTCCGGTAACTTCCTTGCGAAGTTTAAGAGCCAGAGTGTGTCCTCTTAGCTTCCCTGCCGATACCGCGTTTTGAAGAGCCTCCGTTTATGCATGTTTCTATGTATGTATGCATGTATGTATGTATGTATGTATGTATGTATGTATGTATGTATGTATGTATGTATGTGTGTATTTATTTATTTATGCATGCATGCATGTCTGTATGTATGTATGCAACGTGAGAGCCGCATATCTTATTTTGCTTTCCATATAAATGCAATGCGGTTTAATCCTCGCTAGTCAGTTTTCCGTCGTACTTTTTTGATGATCATGTACGTTAGAAAAGCGTCAGTGCGTGCGACTGGTGGCAGTTTTGCCATGTTGTCCGACGAATGGTTAAATACAATGGGATTGGTGTTTACTTCAAGCTCGCAAACTTGATTTAAAGCATTGTTATCACCAGCCGCGCAATCGATTATTGTTTTATTTTATTGCCAGTATTTTGCCTAACTCCTGGGATTGACAGCAATTCATTTTTGTCCATGTTAGCTTATATTCTGTCTTAATATGATAACCCATTCTTCTTGTTCATCATCGGTTCTTGGTCACATTCGCTAATCATGGCTCCTGTCTTCGTACGTACAAATGAATTGCTTCATAATCATGTCATTACATAAATGATGTCAAAATGAAGGTCTGAATCATTTTGAGAGAGAGAGAGAGAGAGAGCTTCAATTTATTTGAATCAAGGCTGCATGCTTTGTATAAACACCGATCACATTATATTTGCATCTTCCGGCATGAACGAAGCATTGTATAATACAACAAAGGCGATACATCCATTAGACCGATTTCGTACTAATGGGGAATGATTCAAGTATCGTGTAGACTTTTGCCGCGCACAGGGCTTGAACAGATGCATATTTGCCTCGGAGTTTGTCACTCTGTCTACTGCTGCGTACCTTGGTTTGAATACTTATCATCACCACTCATGCACTAACTGACGGTTTAACACGCAGTGTGCTTATATGACACAGTTGTTTAAATCTCTAATCATCAGCATCACAACAGTAGAGCGTCGTCAGATAAAAGCTTACAATTCATTGCCACATAATTTTGAATTAATATTCATAGTTTTGAGTGTGTGTGAGTGTGAAGCAGAAGATTACTAGGCTGTCTAGTCCTTGTAGGAATGAATGATTAAAATTCAGGGATTTCCTTTTGTTTGTCGAAATGCCAGTCTAGGCTGACGAGCATCGTCTGCTTAGAACTACTTCTTGAATGGTGGCGCAGTGCGAGCTTCAAATGTTGAATCTCCGCGATTTGCTTTCGCGGGTTGTCGCTTTGCACTATCCGTGTCGCAAAGGTCCGATTGATGCCCATCTCCAAGTACACATTGAGTTCGTCTTCAATTAGGCTGGGCGCGGATTCGACATTTTCTTTCGAAGGCATTAACAGTGTTCATGCTAACCGCTGGAAATGAGGCACGATCTAATCTACGTTGACTGGTGACGTTTCGGAACCTGATATCCGATTCCATCATGAGGCCTCTAATCACATTTATTCACCGCACAATACTCACAATGGCATATTTAAGCAAATGTGGTAACCTCGTTCCGAAACAGTTCTGTTTATATTTTCATCCTTTGAAGCAGTAATGGTTTGTTTATGCAATGAATGGGCTCAGTTAGTAAACTCTATATATGCTTATGCATGGAGCACATGCAGACACTCAGTTAACAATTGCAAATTCCCGGCATACGTAATCTGATCATCAACCTGCTTATAGCATCTGCCTTGAGGCGCCGACGAAGAAGGATTCATTGACGAGGGCCAGCTTGGTCGCCCTGCGCAGCGCGCCTACACGTATTCCGTCGCCACTCAGCATTGCGTGCGAACTGCGGAGTAAAGTCAAGGCCTCACTTGGCATAGTCTGGTTGTTTCGCTACACTACTGGCTGTGCTAATGCCTGGAATGCCGATTAATCTTGCGCGAAGTCGCCGATTGCCTGACTTTAAATTTCTTTTCTTGCGTGCATAGAGACTTACACTAGCTTGAAGCTCTTCTAAATTTGATGTTATTGAGTAACAGATGCACTATTTCACCTGATGTGTGGCATTTACTAATCAATGTCAATGTTTCTCACTAATTTCAAATTCCTTGATGTCCGCTTAACTTTATGACCTTTATTGACTCGACCGTAGGCTGCAATGATTTGGCGCAAATTGTAGCTGGCGTTCTTGACCGCGAGGTGATGCAGCAGAGGCGCAAAATGCTCTCCACGACGGCCTGCGTCACGCGAAAATTGCTTTCAACTGCGCACTGTTGGCCTCTGCTAACACGCCACGAATTGGACACCAAGGTGAATCAAAAGTGCCGAGACACGTTTGCTTCCTACCCACGTCGATGCTCTTGTCTGCAATCAGCTGCGCCACGCGTGTCGACAGCGTCCTATTATGATGCTGAGTGCGGAAATGGTGCTCACAGATGCGCCTTCCGAGGGTGTGGCACTGTCTCTGCTTTTGGCGAAGGTTCCCTCCACTGTCTTCCACGAGATGTCAATTGTAAATGTACAATTACGACGAACTGCGTCTCACAGTGAGTCGATTGTGTGTAGATGCAAATAACTGAGCACCTATTCGCATAAAGATGTGGTGCTATGCTATTGTTTTGACTTATTTTTGTAGTTTGTTTTGAAAATCGAAAAAGTCCACGCATGGTGAAGCATATTTTGGTTACAATAGCGTGTGTACACACATTTTAAGAAGACGCTATTTCGACAAATGTCATATTGACTGAAATAGTTCTAAATAGAGAAAAAGCATGGGACTCGAGTTAGGTAAGCGATTTGCGTATTGCAACAACAAAACGGAGGCAAATGCAGGCTAACGTGTGTGCGTGTGCGTTTATATAACAACATGCAATGCACACATAGACACACACACACACACATTTACACACGATTCACCAGTTAGTGATCTGCTGCATTTGAAATATACTTTGTTAATTCGCCTTTGAAGAGTAAGTAGAACAACGATTAGCTTTTCTAGTTTGTAGGTCGTAGTCGTTTCTATCATCTAAATCCATTGAGATTTACCTAGTTTGGAAGACAAGTAATGAGCAATTACGGATTTCACCTCACCCTATGCTGGTGGACTTCGCATTTCTCTCAATTTTCTTGAAACACTATTCATTTCGCATGGGGTTGTACAATTTTTTTCAAATGCATTAAAGAATCATTGCTTGTGCGACTGGTTAAATACAATGGGATTGGTGTTTATATCAAGCTCGCAAACTTGATTTAAATAATTACTTAATGCATATTTTAGGGGTGTTTTGAGGCACTTTTAGTTACAGCGCATACAGGGAGGATTTTGAAGATGAATTTACAAAATAAGCCGATTGCTTTTTAAACCGAGTTGCGTGTTGGTGGATTTTCCCATCGAAAGTTATATCCTTATTCTTGACAAAGCAAGATTTGTTTTGAATTGTTAAATCAAAGGAGCCACGAGCGTAACTATTTGATATTTCAATCTTTATTTTGAATTGCAATTTGCTTTTAGATCGCCTGTCAGTTATTGCTACAAACTGCGAATCATAGACAGCAGTTTTTTGAAAGATGGCCAGTTGCATATTTCTGTTTTTAATCAAGCTTGTAAAAAAGAACTAAGGATTGCGAAGGCTGCTGGTGTTACAATTCGTATTTCGCAGTTGAATGAGCAAAATCAATTTGAGCGTAGATCGGTGAATTATGCGTTTGTCTACACAGGTGTGCAAGCACTACCTCTACTATAGTGCTTGTGATTTGTAAACAAATGTTAACAAACAATATAGAACTCTACCTATTGCTTATCGCAATTTACTGGAAACGTATTGGCTAGCACAAAACATGTGTGAATCATATGAAGTTCTCTATCCATTCCTATATTCACTCTTTGGAAAGCAAGAATTATTTTTATTCTTTGCATTGAATGATGCTCAACACATTGTTTAAATCTTGCTTCGTTACTGTTGGTAAACAACTTGAACTAAAAACTCTCGTTAATGTAAATGCATGCATCTGTAGACACTGGCATTAAAAGGGCGGCGATTTCAACCAACTTTATTATTATTATTATTATTATTATTACTTTATTTAATATTATTATTATTATATATTATGTTATTATTATATATATATATATATATATATATATATCTATATATATTATTGGATATCCTTGTGGTACTTCGGCGCTGTTACAGTGGCCAGCGAGGAAAGGCCAGACAGGATCAGTTTGACTGTACACTCGGAGTGTACACCAATGTACACGTTTGGGCAGCCGCCAACGCCTACGTGTCTCATAATTGCGCGGCAGAGAAGCATCAGTCTGGCAAAATGCTTCTTGTTATGTTTGTTGCAGTCGCAGTAGCAGTAGATTTTGCGAAAACAGTAGCAGTGGCAGTTGTAGTACCAGTAGTGGCTATAGTAGCCGTTTTAATAGCAGTAGAAGTAGAAAAGACAGTAGCAGTCACATAGGCAGTAACATTAGTAGTAGTATTAGGTAAGTTGTGATTGTGGTAGTATTAGTTTTAGTAATAGTCTTTGTAGGAGTAATAGTAGTTGTAGTATTAGTATTAAGGGTGGTAGTAATAATAATTTTACTACTATTCTTATATTTAATAGTAGCAGTAGTAGTAATAGTGGTAGTAGAAGTGTTGGTAGCAGCAGTTGTAGTTGTAATATTTGTATTTATACTAATAATAATATTGTTATTTTTGTTTAAAATGTTTGTCCTAAAATTTTACATTGTTTTCATTTATTGTTTTTAACCTATCGATTACGCAATAAGTCACATCACGCCAGCATCTTTTCCGGATCGTCATGGTGACAGTTTACTTTCTGGCGGCCGTTCCTTTAGAAATCGCCAAAAGCGAGTTTGTTTTCGGCCTAACGGGTTTCGGTCTCCGAAGTTACGAAGAGGTGAAAACAAACGATCCGATGCCCCGTGGCTGTCCAAATGCCAGAAGCGGGAGAGTGTGTCATGGTGTGGCATTGGTGACGATGATCTGTTTCATGCCAAGGATGGTAAACTGGCATCAGTTGGTCCGCGAGATGGGAATGACAACGAGTTGGCTAACAGTCGTTTACCCAATGGAAACAATGCTCATGAGGTAAATATCTGTTACCGACAGGGCAACAATCGCCACGTGTTTTTTCTTCACCAATTATTCAAACCAAGCCTGCTATCTTGATGTAAGCATCAATCTTGTTATATATATATATATATATCTATAAGATAATGTATATATATATATATATATATATATATATATATGTATATATATATATACATATATATATATATATATATATACGTATATATATATATATATATGTATATATATATATATATATATATATATATATATATATATATATATATATATATCTTTCCAGTATAAACGACGTGTCGCCTAATGTAGAAATAGGAATTCACTCTGTATAACTGTGTTAGCTCTTTTTTGGGAACTTTTCGAGTATCATCCCCTGAATTTGGAATTATTTGCCTTAAGATGTTATTTTCATCGTAGGATTTAAACTGTCATGTTGGTCAGCTGCCATAAAAACGTTGCCTCGATTTTATGGAATTTCTTTCAAAATGTTTAATCTTATCTTTGCGCATGTAAACGGATAAAAGTTTGCATAATTAGTTAATTCAGATGGTGTGTATGTAAATCGTGTCAACAATTGCAAACGCCTTCACCAAATTGAGAGGGTTTTAAGTGAATTTCATTTTCGGTCGTGTGTTTGTAGTCGCAGGTGCATATCGACGATGTTGCATCGTGTTTGCGGAATCAAACAACTCTGGCTAGACATGCTGTTGGTTTCCTCTCCTCTTCTGACAATGCAAATGTTTTCGCTGCAGTTGACGATGATAATACCACTAGTGTAGAGGCTGAAAACATTTACCTCCGACTGGTAGAATGGCGACGGCACCGAGGTGGTGATGTGGAACTGCAAAGAATTAAGTCGACAAAGCGCGAACTAGGCGAACTCGGCCAGAGAACAAAGAAACGCTCAATGGAATTTGCAGGCACGACACCTGGTCTGTGCGTTGGAGAGACTTTGAAGAGCAGGGACCGGCGTAGAAAGTGCAGCTCCACTCGAACTTGCCCCCACACACTTTGGCATTGCAGCCATGCTGTTGTTAATCAAAGTCATTGGTCATCACAAATATGCTGTCAAGTTGAATGTGAGCATGGATACCTTCAGGTGAACGACTATCAAAGCAGCGAAGAATGCGCTGATGAGTGTTATGGTGGTGGTGGTGGTGGTGGTGGTGGCATTGATGAAGTCGGCTGTAAGGATACTGACGACGACGATTACAGCGACGGTACTGAATCTGAACACAGTACCAAGGGGTCAATGTCAACTTTTTCGGAAATGATACCCGCTTTTCGAATTCATGATCCGTCATGTGCACATTGCGAAATCATGGACGCAGATTGTTTGTGCCGCATCTGTCAAACCAAAGTTGGCGCGTCCGAGTTGGCAGAAGCACGTTTGCCACAATTTGTACGAAAGCGTTCTGTTAACTCAACCACGATAAACTTTGGCTCCGAGAATACAGACGGAATTGACAATGATGATGACGATGACGACGAAGAAGAGGGCGAGGGCGACGGCGATTGTGCTACTTTTCCTTCATCTGGAAAATCTAAGAGTTCTTATTCCTCGTTCGAGTCATCCGGTGACGACAACAACGACGACGAGGCTGGCGATGATGATGTCTCGCTGTCTTCGCTGGCGGCCAGTTGCAGAGCGTCTGCTAACAGTGGCCGGTGTTCACAATTTCAGTTCCAGCTTAGTCCAGCCGTTTCTGATTTTGGCGCTTCTAGTAAAATAGACGCAATTGATGTAATTGACACGAGGGCTGACAGTGGCAGTTCGAACAGTTCCAAAACAAATGCTGGTGACTCCGCACTAGGCAAACTCCAAATGTCAGGTAGGTCTGGAAGTCGCGCAATTTCAAACTCAAAACTCTTGCCTCGTCGGTCAGTTGGTCAGTCGACTGCGTCCAGAAGCAAAAGTGGCAGTTCGAAGTCAGACAGTGAGCGGAGTAGAAGCACCATTAGTAGTACAGACCGAAGGTCTATTGCTTCGGCTTTTCGAAATCATCATTTTGTTGCTAAGCCACATAATAATGAGGCAAAGCAACCTGATCGCACAAGTGTTGGCACCGATTCGACAGACCCACTAAACAGAATGCATTACCTTCGTGTAGCTGGCACAACTGACTCTGTGACAGCACGTGACATGCAGCAGCTGAATGCGCAACAGTCTGAGGGTGACGAAGTAGTGTCTGAGCGATCGGATGACCCAAATACAATCTCCTCTTCACTGATGTCCCGTGGAGCATCCGGTGTCAGTGGAGTGGTGCCAACTGTTAGCAGTCTGACTAACGCAGGTCAGCCGACGTTATATATGCAAGAATAAAAATACATTTTATCACTTACAAGAACCGTTTGTGTCACATGTTCTCCTCAAATATCTACAATTGAATACACACACACACACACATAAATATATATATATATATATATATATATATATGTATACATATAGTTAGCTAGTTAGTTTAAACTAAAAATTGCCTAAAAGGGCTTCGACCTTGTTGTGAACTTGTTATGTTCATCCCAGAATTTGCCGCGACTGTGGCTTGAACGGGTGGCATGTTTCGCAATCATGCACTCATTCCACTGCATCCCACCTGTGATGTCCACTACACAGCATTTTCAGTCATATGCCTGTCTTATGTGTTTCGATGAGATTTTCGTTTAGTTGGAGCTGACGGGAAATTTGATTGTCTATAATTTCTAACAAGCCACCTCGATCTGTCATTCCGGAAAACACACTATGCGTCTTTGGGAAATTATACTGAATGGACGTTTCTAAGGCCTGTGGCATGGTGTCTGTTCTGTAATGGCAGATAATGGATTACTAGTTAGAACATCAGGCCAGAGTGTTGCCCAATATACTACACCTAAAGAATAGATGAGGCAAAACACTTCGCGTCTAGTGTGCGGCTGATTTAATGCAGTAGCATAAGAGCGAGACTCCGAATCAAATGTGCCCCGATTGCGGCCACTTCTGGCTATTACTTGACGAGTGCCAAATAAAGATGAAACCTGTCTACTTGTACCGTCCCGTTTTTGCGCATTCCTCACCAAAATATGTGATAGGTGTAGCACGTAGTACCGGCTCCTCACGAAACATAGGGGCTTATCAGACTACAACTCTAGTTCATGCTTACTTTGATCTATCCCTCTGGTCCTATTTGAACTTACTTTTTTTACTAGGTTTGCAACACGTAATACACAATTACTTGACAGATTGCCCTACCTGCCTTCAGCAATGCTTAGTTTATACCGACAACACAACTATACACACACACGCACACATCTCACATATAGCCACGAACAATACGAACTATAGCCATAATTCCATATTGCTTCGGCCGTTTTCCGCTCGGTATTTTGTTTTAACCGTTACTTTCTCTAAATGCGCCTCAAGCTTCGTATGTATCGAGTCTGGACTTACATTTTCTGCCAGAAGTTCTTCGTTCCTAGATTAATAGAATTGCATGTCAGAGTTATTTGAAAATTATTCTTGTCCTAAGCCTTAACTAATTTTTCCAAGCCTTGCAAGTTGAGTGTGGAGAAGTGACATCAAAGTTGTACATTTTGCTTGACCAATTGTTTCCCCCCATTATGCTGCTAAGATATTAACTCATTGCACATCGCGCATTTCTTTCGCGTTCAGCAGATCGTATGATAAAACTTAGTGCAAAATAGAAAATCAGCCACCCTCTTTTAACCTTTTCAGCAGAATTGTAACTGTTTTAATTGGAAGTAAGAAGTCGCACTCTTGTGACATATGAAATGGAAACTGGTGTCCCACTTACTGGGCTTTGGCAGAGCGCAAGTTCAAAAGGGTGTCGCAGGACCACTTGACAACCATCGAAATCAGCATAGGTTCCATTATAAATATGATGGCGTGAATTAATCTCAGGTAACCGCGAGTTCGTGTCACTAGCAACTTTACACTTTTGCTCTCTCTCTCTCTCTGCTGCTGGTGTGTGGAATGTCATGGCAGACAATGACCAAGTTGACTAAAATAATTTAACTTTATCTGTTCATGTTGTCTTTGCTTTGTCCTTCTGGTCATAATTGAACTAATTTGTTACAAGGTGCGCAACACCTAATACACAATTGCAAAAATATTCTAGTTCTCCGCCACAAACAGTATCCAAGAGTTCGTCATTTGATTGAGTGTTGTCATGGCAACCGCGAAATGTGATAACTGATATCGATCAAACAGTATCTAAGTGTGAAAATTACTTATTTTTGCAATGTGGCGTTGCTTTTCGTGTACCGGACTGGACATGTTTATAGCCAGAGGCAAAAATTTGGATTCACGGTTTCGGTTATGTCGCCAGTGCGAGGTGGGCGTTTGTATTTTTACTTTTATTTTTTCACGACACCAAAACCTTTATGCTTATACACTGCTGTAGACCTGGTCAGTTTCGAAATCGACTATGACGACTCTGTGTTGAGTGGAACTGGAACGCAGTCAAATGTTGCTATTCACCACCCACATTCAATAGCAGCGCCGCAAGTGACGCTTGCAATGAGTGCCTCAGATGGGCTAGCAGCTGAAGACGCAACGACAGACGAGCAGGTCATCTTCATCGACGGCCAACGTGTTCGCCTGGGCACTGCTGGTTGGTCAGAGGAGCGTCTGTGTGCTGGCCGGCCTAAAGAGAACCACATTCTTCCGGCCGACACTGGTGGCGACAACATCAACTCCAATTTAACATCGTTAGTTGAGACCTTGCCCGTGGTGGATGGTGCGAGGTCCTCAGCACTGAGTAATGCCAAGTCGAGTGGTCTGTCGCCTCCACTATTGATGCTATCGAATAGTGGTCTTTCAAGGACGGCTGCAAGCCCTGTGTGTATTGTAGACACAAATGTTGGTGTTTTCCACAATGTTGGGAATAGAACCGGTAATCAGACTTTGGCGCTTGTCGGGGACCAGCAACAAGCGCCAGTAGATACTGTCGGATTTGATCAGACTGTGCGACTTTGTTCTACCAGAAAGCGCCATTTAGCCGAGACTTCAGTTGCAACCGTCAGAATGGAAATCAACGAGAGATTCGGAAAATTTGAACTACCACCTGTAGGCTTTTCAGAATCGTCTCGGCGTGTGGCAGAAGGTAATTGGTTTATTGGTGTGGTACCGATCTATGCTTGGTACTTTTCAATGTTATATCTTAAATGAACGACAAATCATTTTACGGTGTTTGAATTTTCAAAGTTTTCTTTGGTCACCCACCCTTTTTTAGTGAGTAATCATTGAACTGTATTTGTTAATGTAAACATTCGGTTAGAAATGTGAAGTGGTATTCTTCGTGTGCCAGTTTCGTCACAGGTATTTTGTAGCGCATTCATCCACTCTGGTCAATACTTCTTCACGGGTTTTGCATCGAGGGATAGGTGCGTTTAGCGCTCTTGGCCTGCTTGCCACCAGCCAATAAAAGACAGTCATACTGGTGGCCTGCGTGTAGAAAATCTGTTTTTTCTACTTTCGACCAGGCGTTGGCGTGCACACAGGCCTGAACAACACCTATGCTGAATGACTGTTTTTAGAGAATGGCGCATTTCAGTCTACTCGCTCTTGCTACCATAGTTGAGCGAGTTTGTGATCTCTTTCAGCTCATGAATGACAATGATTAATACTTCATAAGTGCACGACAGTAAATCATTAGTTTACCAGATACTGGAGAGTTACTGTCCACGATCATGTCGTATCCTAATAAACAATCAATCTTTGTAGGAATGAATAATGATAGAAAAATATGACTAAAGAGTGTTAATAGGAAGACGAGCAATAGAACCGGAACATGCTAGGTATCAGCTCATACAAGAAATCCTTTTTCTGCAGCTAGCAGACAATTTTCTAGATGAATGGGGCGGCTGGCTAAATAAAATGTGATCAGTGTTTATCTCAAATGTGCAAACTTGAGCTGACTAACTTCTAACCCTAACCTGCACACACACACACACACAATGATTGCGTAATTGTATAACTCGGCCCATTTCCATTTAAGTGGCCGTGTGTATTGCAAAGGATGAGCGCACAAGCTATTACGTGTTTTTGGATAAGTACATTCTGATTTTGTTTGATATTTTCATCTGCACAAGTTGAGTTGTGTGATGCAAGTCAAGTAGCTGCCTTCACGTACACCCGCATTTCCAATTTATTTGCTGAGAGCCAAGAACAGCCATTACGTGTCATCTTGATCCGACACCAGGATGACACCATCTTTCCACTCGTAGATGGAGAACCAATAGCCTTGGTTTGGACACTTTTTTATTATTTAACCTTTGTATGCTTTTCGCTAGACTATCGATACGGTGCCATTGCCTAGCTGGAGTTTCAGAACGTTTCAAGAATGGCTCTTATGACCGAACAATGCATTCTGTGTTATCAGCCAGTTGCTTACACCACACTGTAACAATAACGTAGACATTTGTAAGTGGCCATACATTTATGGGTTACTTGCGATAGCCATGGTCTAGAGAAACCTCTAGGTTAGCCATCTCGAATGACTGCCGGCTCCTACACAGCACTCTAAAACCGAAAATACATATTTGAATGGTTAAACACGTTGGATTAAATTGCTGAACAGGTGGTTCGGTGGAATTGCCCTGGTTAACTGTGATGACTAAGTGCTAGTTGTTGGACTGCGCTTTAATGATGCACGTTTAATACTTTTGTGTTTAGGCGTCATCGTTTAGTGGGCGGAAAGCATGACACGAGGTCGCCGTTTAGTTAGCTATGCCGAATAGCTGCCAGTTCTCGCACCGACTGCAAGAATACCAAAGAAATACTTAAGTGGATAAATGTATGCGCTAAACTGACTGTAAACGTGATTCAGGAAGGCCTTTGGGAAAACTACGCCAATCGACTGCCGGTTCTTTCAAACCTCACTATAGCGACAGCCTGAAATATTTCACCTGTCATAAACCTTTGGTAAACCTGACGAAAAAGTGGTTCGAAAGTCGGTGGCCTCCTATCTTGCGTTGGAATTTTCATTGCACACGGACCGCTTAGGAGGAAGTGGCCGACTGTCGAGTGTTTTAATTTTCCTTTGGCATGTACTGCCTGTTAGTTGGTCTCCTCCTCTCACCTGCTTTGTTGCACTGATATCCATCCGTGTCATCTGTTTCCACTTGGAGGATGTGATGGCGATTTTATATTTTCACAGTTCGCACGATTTGTTGTTTCTAATGGAATGCAGCGGGACTGATGGACTTGTTTTTGTTTTTAAATTTCATGATCTTATTGACTGTGAGCTTCAGTTTTTTCTTTGTGCACACACTTTGTGAAGGAGAGGCGCGCTCCACAATAAGCGATACATGGTCGACAGATGTGCTCCCGCCTTCCGATGACGAGGAATCTGCATTGAATGACTCTTCTCTTGGGGTTGTTTTGCCGGCATCTGTTTGCGGAAATGAACATTCACATTCCCCTCGTCTTTCTCCTCCTGATCAGAATGACAATCGCTGCACCGGAAGTCGGCCGATGCGGAAACACCCTCAGGAGTTAAGTGGTAATGACACAAGCATTGATCTGCATTCAGACAGCCAATTGACTACACCTGGCGATTGTGCAGTTCAACTGGCCACGCTTGAAGTAGAAATGCGGTCTAGACCATGCTCACTTCTCACTGAATGCTCAGACGTGAAAGGAACAGTAGACGACGAGGGTTACAGAAAGACGCAGGCTAGTATCAGAAACAGCAAACCACTTAGAGGAAATATGCCTGCTGTCGCTAAGGACGGAGGGCAATTTAATGGCGAGGGTAATGGAAGAGGGAAACGTGCAAAGAAAAAGGCATGTGTAACTGATCCGAAGGTTCAACTTGAAAAGAATACGACATCTAGTAGGCATACACAGGATATAAGGATTGATTCGTCATGCAATCGATTCCGTCATCATTTTCACCATTCGCGTATTGCTCGTTGCTGTTGCAATAACGACAGAATTCGTTGCTGTGATTATTCGCATCATAACCCATCAGTTTGCTGCAAGCAGGTCATGAAGCATCGGCACCGCAGTCGACGACATTCCGTATGTTCTTATCCGAACCAGCATAGTCGAAAGCAGTGTTGTCGTTAATTGCTTGACAGGCATTTGAAACAGTTGTTGCGATTACCTTATTTAGTTCTCATTTCATAGCTCAATTACCTAGCTGAATAACTCACTTGGGGGACTTTTGTTTAAGCAAATCGTTCGTCATTTGTAGCGCCATTCGTTTGCTCACATTGATTGCTGTCAATTGCGTGCATATTTCCTATTCCGTTGACTCTCTCTTTGCGAGTTGCATTGTCGCGGGCTGTTGCTTTGCACTTTAGCAGTTTCGCAAAGATCCTAACCCTAACCCCCATTTCCAAGTACGCGTCGAGTTTGTCTTCTTATCGGTTGGATGGGGATTCGTCCCTTTCTTTCGAAAGCTTCAACATCGTTCATGCTAATCACCGGAAATGCGCTACGATCTAGTCTTCGTTGATCGTACCTCATTTCCAGTGATTAGTTCGAACGACGTTGAAGTCTTCAGAAGGTAAAGTACGAATCCGCATTCAGCCAAAATCGATGTGTAGTTGTAAATGAGGGTCGATCGAGTCTTTGCGAAACTGCTAAAGTGCAAAGCGACAACCCGCGACAATGCAACTCGCGGAGAGTCAACAATTGAAGCTCGCACTGTGCACCAATCATTCAAAGCATAGTTTCAATTTCATTAATGTCTCTGGCTAGCTGCAATTTGTCAGCGTTCTTACCTAACATTCATTAATTCAGATAGATACCACCCGCTGCTTTTCACATAAGCGAAGCTGTGCCATATATATGTCTCTTACGTCGGGCGCTAATCCAATTCGTGTGTTGTACTGAATAACTTTTTACACGTGTTCTCCTCGTCTTGCCATCATCAATGTGACTTTTAGATTTGTGTAATTTAATTCCGGCAAAAAATGCATATGCAATGCTCTTTTCATCATCGTGCATGCATAGCCACACAAAAGCCAAAAGCGACTAATGTTTCACTGCCATTAATATAACCACGTCCTTCATGGTTACATGTTAATTAGAAAAGCACACTAGGTCGCCTATTCCTAGTGAGGATGGTTTGTGTTCGGAGTTTTCCTTCTCCTAGATAGTCTGCCAACCAAGGCTGATGAACACTATCTGCCCAGATGCAAGTGGCCAATGGTTCCTTCAGCAGGCGAAACTTGCCCTTCGCGTCTGGCACGCTTGCTCCCATTCCGACACTATACATTCAACAATTAGACCAAACTCGAAGCTTAACATCAAACGGGATGATGGCTTTGCTCCTTTAGACCCGGCAAGGTTCATGCTACCATTCCAGGTCTGACTAGCTTGTGCCCGTCGGTTGTCAGGCCGGAATTTCTGTGGCTACGAGCCATCTCATCTCGTTTAGCTCATTTCACAATATGTTGATCTGCCCATCATTGCTCTTAACAGTTGGGTGTCAATCGCCTGTGTGCTTTTTAGCCTACCATTATCCAATAATTTAACAGTTTGAAGCTTGTTCTGGGACACATTTGATTCTGTCGCTTTAGAACAACACAGCTCTACATTGCGCGTATTTATCGACTGCCTTGTGAAATGCGAGACGTAACAAAATTTCGTTGTTTTGTTCTCATGAGCGAAGGTAAGAACATTTTTTACATACAGGAAATGTTTCTCATTTTGTCCCCAGGTATCTAGAAAAGAATTTTCATTTATATATATATATATATATATATATATATATATATATATATATATATATATATCTTTATTATGTCCATTGCCTTCAAATATAACAGTATATTGCTAATTAGGAAGAAAAAACACATTAATAACAAAGTGGATAATTGCCATTTATTTCGAGAATACTAAACTTCGCTCTACAATCTTTCATTTATATACATTTCCGGTTTTCATTTGAATATGTGGGTTGCAACAAATATAACTAGGTTTTCTATTTCTTGTTTTGGCTGATTGGTAAGTGTTTATACGTTTGTGTCTGTGTGTGTGCCTGTTTGCATATAAAGGTCCTTCTCGCTGTATTGCAAAGTGATGTCTGAGATCTGGTCATTATTGTATTGATGGCTTGAGAATTAACCATCTGTTCGCATTGTTCGCTGTTACATGTACGAGTGCTATTTTTCCGAGTGTAGTCTTTCGTTTCACATTGTTGCGCAAATTTTAGTTCTTCACTTGGTAACAGCGCCATTGTGGATTGCAGTGTTGAACGCTCATATTGTTTGGAAACTTCTGTCACCGTATGTGCCTCTGTTATTTCCTCTTCAGTTTGTTGCCAATCCGATTGAATGTTTGTTGATTCTAGTCGAGGGCCTGTTTGGTCTTGCCTGGATGCTAGTAAATTGTTGTTGAATTTTGTTATTCTTGGCCAGTCGATTAGAATATCATGTTGATGAAACTTTTGAATATTTAGGTCAGGTGCTTGTTGTTTTATATAAAGGGCTTCATAAATAAATAACAATTTTTCTGATTTTTCTTTATGTAGAATTTTGAAATTGTTCGAATTGACAGGGTGCCCCGTTGCCAATATATGATCGGAAATAGCTGATTTTCCTGACGGTGGCAAGCCTTTGTTAATCAATTTCTGTGGTAAATGTTGCTGGATTCTGCTTATCAATTGCTTCTTCGTACGTCCGATATATGTGCTACCGCACATAAACAGGAATTTGTAGACTGAATGATTTGGAAAGAAATGGCAATTGATCTTTGGCATCCAACCTCATGATTCTCTGTGTAGTAAATGTAATATTAACTTTAAAACTAAAAATTCTCCTTAGTTATTCTATTCAGCCGCCGTGCAATTATTGAGGTTGGTACGTCGCTTCTAAATGGTAAATTTAGGAAAGCCTGCTTGACGGTATCTTCTAGTGCAATTTACATTTGAAGGGATATACTACCGCCAGATCAATTGTGTAGCTATGAGAAGCTGCATTGCACCCCTCCTGGCAGATGCATAGTTGTAATTCTCAATTTCGGTGTACTATAGCATACATTGATATCCATCATGTTAGTACCATGTACCGAATCCAGCAACATTTGCCACAGAAATTGATTAACAATGGCTTGGCACCGTCAGGAAAATCAGCTATTTCCGATCATATATTGGAAACGGGGCACCCTACAATCGGAAAAATAGCACTCGTACACGTAACAGCGAACAATTCGAACAGATGGTTAATTCTCAAGCCATCAATACAATAATGACCAGATATCAGACATCACTTTGCAATACAGTGAGAAGGACCTTTACATGCAAACAGGCACACACAGAGACACAAACGCATAAACACTTACCAATCAGCCAATACAATAAATAGAAAACCCAGTCATATTTGTTACCACACACATATTTAAATGAAACCCCAAAATGTTTATAAATGAGAGATTGTAGAGCGAAGTTTAGTATTCTCGAAATAAATGGCATTATCAACTTTATTATTAATGTGTTTTTCTTCCTAATTGTAAGTATAATTTGTAATATATATATATATATATATATATATATATATATATATATATATATATATATATATATAAACTTCTGGAAGGCAAAACGGTCGCCAGTTGTCTATATTTTTTTACACGCGGTTTCCATGAGAATACTTGAAAGGGTTATACTGACCTACTAGCTTTACTGGGGCTACCTGGTTTAAAATGCACACTTCAATCGTCTTTACTTTACGCTCCAAACACCTGTGACTTTTAAGTCTATATACACTGGGACGAGGGACATTCTGGGAAGCTAGTGGCCACTAGAGTGGAATGAATTGGCCTAGCTACCGTTGATCATGATTCCTACATTCCAGTTCAAATCTATACTTATAAGGTTTAACTCCAACTGGTTTATGGCTCAGAGGTTAGCGAAGAGAAGGGAACCACTCGAAGACTATATATGCCTCTTTTATAACGCGCAGTTTATCCATCATTCCCGCATTGTGATGCTTCGTTCTTCGTACAGATTGGTTCAAACTTTTGAGTCTGTTATACTTTTAGAAGACGTTTGGATAAAAAATTGGCGTGTGCAAACATTTGCCTTTCTCACACGCTTCACTCTTTAGCAGTTTAACGGGGGCTATTTAAATGGTGTCTGTGTTTGTTTGAACGATTTCTGTTTGTGCATTTTTTCAAGAATCATTTACATGAAAAATAAAATCTAATAATTCAGGTTAAATTTATGTTTCAGAAGTAAACCAATTAAATTTATTCAATTCAAGACCTGACAACTTGGTTTTTGTTCATCTCCAATAGTCACGGTTTTACTTCGAATCGAGTGTATTCAACTTACAATTGTTGTTTCTGCTTTCAAGTTTGAGTTAATCAAATATCGCCAACACGGCTACTGCATATTAGTCTGCGTAACATCTCACACGCACTTGCATTTGTCTATTTTCTGGCCCCCAGAAGAGGGATTGTCGTCAGCGCGATGTGTTCAGCCCGACGTCGCATTCAAGGCATGCGTTGACATCTTCTTTCCAAGCAATGTCTCTCTCGGCCGCAGACTTCAATGCTCGCATGCCGTCTCCCTCAGCGGGCAAATCTCGTTCTGACACTGAAGACATTGGCAGATGCAGTATGCGAGGCGACACAAAACTTGTGAATGCAGACATGGAACACGCATTGCCACCTGGCGACTTCAGTGTGCCCAATGTTTTTGATGCTCCTTTTCATCTGGCCACTGTGAAAACATTGCCGCCTGATGGCGCCACTTCCGACAGGTGATTTTAAAACTTGTTTGCGTGTTTTTTTTATCGCTTTCAGTTATGCGCCTTAGTTTTTTGTCAACGGAATATCCTTTAACATTCTTCTATATGCTAAAGCTAACTGTTTTGATGCCCCAGAACGACACTTTGCGCCACCATGCAACCGGATTGTGGTGCACTTTTTGTCTATACATGCATTTCGGTTGACCAATCTTGCACATCTCCATTAATACTGTCTAAAATTATTACAAACGCTATTACTATAATCAAGTTTGTGATCCTGGCACAGACACCTGATCCATTATGTGCATACATGTGCCGGTATAAACTAAGAATTGTATATAGTGTAGAAAAGGCAATTCATCCAGTATTGACCGGTTTCGTCCTTATTGGGAACTCATAATGTACTGGCCAGAATTTGCCGCGGACAAGGCTCGAACCTGGGCACGTGTGCTTCGGAGTCTGGTGCTCTGACCACTGAGCCACCGTGCCACAAACTACACTGCACACAATTTTCAGTCACACACTAACTAATGTAACTTGATTGGTCTATTTTTCCTTTAGGTGGAGCTCAGTTGGCATTCATTTAGATTCCGAAGCGGACGTGTCCAGGTTCGAGCCCTGTCCGCAACACATTCCGAGACAGTACGCGATGAGTTCCAGATGAGGATGAATTGCCTTTTCCACACTATGCAATACGAAGTTTGCACTGACAAATGTATGCTCATAATGAGTCAGGTGTTTATGCCAAGTTCGCAGCCTTGACTAAATTTAATAAACACAACTTTAAAATTGAAAATAATGTTCTGCGAATACAGGAATAAATGTAACTTAAATAAGGTGTAAGTAAATTGGATCCTAAAAGTGGGCTTATTACATCACCCGCCGCCAAAATTGACGTCAACTACGCCAAGTTTAAATATAACTCGTGGACGTAGTCTTCTTCTAGTTTTTTCAATATTCTCTCATGTGCTCATTGACTTTTTACATTGAGGTCGCTCTTGTTCACGATCGTTACCTTGACCATTACCACATTTCGTTCTAATTGGTGTTCGAGTTCGGAACTTAAATGGCACTCGTTTATGATTTCCATTTCAATTAATCGCAAAGAACTTCGGACCGCGCTTCATTCTCGCATTCAGTCCGGTATACGTCGGCTTCATTGTCGGCATGACCAGCGTCTATTTCGATGTAGACTTGCCTGCATGCGTCTAAAGCCTTCAAAGTATGCACATGCGGATGGTGTTCTCCTGTTGATTGCGCGTGTAGACTAATTAGAATGCACTCTGACTATTGTGTAACTCTCGTCGCTGGTGGTTCGACACCAACTTTATAGCCGCTCATTGAATCTACCAGAAGCGTTAACTTGATCGCATACCAAAATGTACTATTGAGCGTGGCGTAAGCCAATCGGCCTGTTCGCGAGACGCAAACCGCGCCGCTTTTAACTCGCGATGTGTGCGTTCAACAAGACTGTTACACTTCGAATTGAACACTGTAGCTCTTCGCACATCGACTCCCAGGAACTGTAACTTACCTCGGAATATAAGTGTCCTGAAATTTGCAACTTGGTCAGTGACTACTACGTCTGTTTATCAAAATATTTCCATTCAATGTAGCAAGAAAGCGTAGGTGAGAGTCTCCGCATCTTGACCAGATAGTGGTATTTGCTTAATTCTGATCATGTAATAACGAGAGCCACGTACTTCAGGGCGAGCAATAATATCAATGGATAAATCTAAAAGAAGCGTAAGACGGCTAGAAAAAGTCAAAGTCTGAGTGAGTATGACGAAAGACTTTTGAGAGCGGAGGTGGCCGGCATACTTTAGCCCATGCGGTAATATCTCGTCGAATGATCGGCCAAATGTAACGCTTTTGTAAAAACATTATTGCATCATTCACAACAGGATGACTTAGATTGTGGTATTCATCGAATACCGTGTGGCAAGTCTAGTGGGAATCAAGCTTTACTGGCCAAAGTTCATTCAATATTATACGCGATGACCTCAGCATCGCCTGGATTGAAATGAGCAAATCGGTCGGGGCATCTTCGGCGCCATGATGTGAGTTCTCTAACTGTCTGCTGACTCGTCCCTATGTTGTACCATGGCGACAATTCGCCACTCAGATTGACTATTAAATTTATGTCAATGCGAGATGAACAAGCAACCACAACGTTATCTTTCCCTTTCCTCATGACTAATACTGAAGTTGAATTCACTTACTATTTGCGGCTGATGTTGTAAACTTCCTATAAGACCTCCACTAACGACGCATGGCCGATCTACACTTCGAAGGCATAACACAGACGATGTCGTTCAAAGTTGAGACTGGAGTTATGCAGAGCTAGTAGTCCTCTATCCATTGCCGAGTATTTCTTGTCTGCGTCTTTGAAATCCATGGAATAGAATGCGGTGGTGTGCATTTCACCATCAACTTCTCGGTCTAGTGTAGCGCTCAGGGCAACACCGGATGGGTCGGTCGACAGTTTCAATAACGCGTTTGGCTGAACTGCATGTTGTGTTGTATGTTGCGCAAGCAGGTCTTTTATTCGTTCAAACATCAGCTTGTCGTTTTCGTCCCAGCGCAGACTCAAGTTGGACTTGGGTGACTTCGGTCCGTGGAGATGTCTTGTCAGCTGCGCTTATGGTTGCGCCATCATAGAAATAGAGGACTTGCAATAATTACGCATGCCAAGAAAGCGACGCGGTTCTTTTTTAATTGTCGGTACGGGAAACTCTTTGATAGCCTCGACTTTGTCTTCTATGGTATTTATGATTCCATGCCTAATCGAGTATTTCACTTGTTTGTGTGCCCAGGCTCATCTTCGAGGTACTCCTTGATGTCTGTTAAATGCTACTAGAAATCATCCGAGGCTATTATCACATCATCGACATAAGAATAGGTACGTTTGGAGTTTCTGTAAAACTTCCTTCGTGAATCTCTGAAATGTTTGTGATGACGCCGGCCTTGCTTCTTTGATACTTTTCTGTTTGTAGATCTGAAAGTTATTCTTGCGTAGATTGCCGGTGGGCCAACTTGGAGCTTCACACACGATACCTTCTTCAAATATGTTTTCAAGCAATTTCTGGTTTCTTGTCCCCATATACAATGATTCGTACACTAATTATTAGCACTGACTGGCTGGTTTTCTGGAGCCTGACTTGAGTCCATTTCTTTTCTTATGATGTAATGAATGGCCGTGATTCTACGCTTGGTTTTATGATGGCGTGGGACTGGGCGGTCGTTGCAATGATCAACGGAGGCAGTGCGAGTGATGCGACGGCTGGCTGGACCCTCTTAGTTTGTTGTCCTGAACTGTTTCCGGTGGTTTGGCAATCACACTTCCTACCGCGATCCTTAATCACCAATTTTTGCCGCAAGCCTCTCACGCCTGTGACTAAACTGGTAGGCCTGACAAAGTGTCGCCCCTATCTCTGAATTTTGAAACGAAGATTAAATGCACAAAATTAGTGGCTAGTCCAAAAATACACTTTCGACGTTTCTTGAATAGACGCTGCTAATGTAAACATGATCACAGTACATTGTCTCTCTATTCATTACAGTGATTTAGTTCTAATATTGTAAGAGCTTGGAGTTTAACGTTTTATGCGCAAAGTAATACTTAAGTGGAGTTTTAAACACAGCTTTAACATGTCTTACAAATTACACGCGAAATAGCTTGCTGATTAACGATATTTCGTTTATAATTTAATGTTTAGACGCCAAACATGTTAATTATTCGTGAACATGAACTAAAATTGTAACGCTTTAGGTAAAAAGCTTATCTTGGTCTTGTTCGGAAGCCAGTTGTAAGTTGTCTCTTATTGCGGCCAGCCAGCTTCTTCATATGACACAATAAAACTACTAATATTCGGTCACACAATAACTTTTCTAATGAACAAAAGTTTTCTTATGCAAGATTCAATCTTTATAAAACCGTTCATAGAGCAGGTTCTAATTACAAGCATGTATGTCTGTTAAACACGATAACAATCGCCCAAAGTTTAACCTACCCGACGCAAAATCAAATAAGTTGCCGCTTAAAAAGTGAAGAATTAACACCAACGAAAATGTCTGTTCTAGAAAAATGACCTAATTCACGAAAATGAAGACATTTATAATTTTAGCATCACCAGCACAAATAAACATGTCTGTTAATAATAGTGTTATGTGCATACAGAAATATCAATGTCCCTAAAAGTGGCTAAAGTGTATATATATATATATATATATATATATATATATATATATATTAGTTGTCGAAAACCAAGTTTGAGTAGACATTATAGTGTTCATATAGGAATTTATTCCGTTTGATGTGTGTTCCGGTGATACAGTTTCATGAGTCAATTCAGCGCTTGTATAACTGTTTGCAATGACGCTGTTATTCTGTAAATAACAGGGATAACGCCGGAAAGCGAGACGCACGTTCTGTTGCCGAGGAGGCAACATCGGAGTTAATTTCTGAGGCAGGGGATCTGGTGGAGCTTGAAACGATGGCACCGAAGTCTGTGCTCAATTCCAGTGAGGTGTTGAGCAGTGCTACACTCACAATAACTAAAGAGAAGCCGGAGGTCGAGCACAGCACAGTACAGGTCAGTTCGGGTGCCTTGAAATCTCCCAGCAACAGTGGACAAATGGCAATTGATGGCAGTCCGTCTGTTATGCCGTCTGGTGGGCAACAAAGCACCACTTCCGCTCTGCTCGAGGGCTTCTCGCGGCTAAAATTCAAGCTCGGTAGGCTATTTAGTCGTTAACGTTCTTCCATTTCTATGTGCATTATTGAAAGGTGCGTGTCATTTTAAAATTTATTACTTTGGTTTCCAGTTTCAGATAAATGTTTGTCATACGTTACATGAAAAGGTAAGCAAAATGCAATTGGCTTTTAGTAGGGAGATTGGTGTGAAGATACTAATGATATTTGAGCTATTATGAGTGTTAGGTAAACATATTGTGTGCACTTATTTAGATAAACTGGAAAACAGACCAATCCATTAGAAATTAACCTAACACTCAATCATGTTAGGACGTCGGTTAACCGTTCCTTTGAATACAACTTGCACCAGCATTTTGTAACTTTAAATGTTGATCTGAATTGCGCGGTGCTGTCCTTCTTGATTTTATTTTCGCCGCCATTTTCTTTTGCGCGACAATTGATAGCACTTGTAGTTCGGTAAAATCTTGAATCCCTATACATGTCCAGGTGCACCGATTTCATTTGGCCTTGATTGATGGGCTCTCACTTGTCTCTTCATTTTGTAGCCCTCCATCAGCTGTTTGTCTCAATATGTTGTTGGAACAAGATTAATAAAAATATTTCAGAATTTTCGGTTCTTCATTTCCAATTCCATCTTCAGGGTTGACAGCAACTCACAGGACATTTGCCACAAGTTGTTTTTTTTCCTGTGAGTATGGTGTCAACCCTGAAGATGAGACCGGAAATGGAGTCCCAAAAATTCGGAGCAAATTCAGAAAATCTGATTTCAACGACATTTCAGACAAGCAGCTGATGGAGAATATCCTAGCTTTTGCTGCCACCATGTTAAGTATTGGCTCCAAACAGTTTTCAAACGACGTTGCATGGTAGTATTATTTATTGCTAATATTTCAATCAGTTCCCCACATACTCCAGTTACTTGTTTTCGATGAGAAAGCGCTGTCTGCTTAACTCCATCAGCAGTTGACAGCGTGGCCTGTTTGTAGTGAATAACTAGCCAGATCTGCTTACGATTGCTCCTTGCTTGCTGATTGGTGTTATTTATTCTTATTTTAACCGGTCGCACGAGCGCTGTCAAGGTAAAGATCAATTTAGTCTCGGCATGATTGTACTTGAGCGTTTATTTTCCATCTCTGCTAACACCGAAGCGCTTCAGAACGTGATATCTTTAGAGAAACTATGATGGCATCGTACCCCGGTTTGCAAGCTTCGCGGGGCGTTTTCTAGCAATAATGCAGCAGCTGAACATCGCTGACTTAATCTTGCTAATTAGTTGGAAATGGCCGCGACGCGTAGCAGCCCATTTGAATTGTATGTCCGGATCCACGAATTGGTACTCTTCATTAGGCTGAGGGTGGTCGAGCACCAATGAAACTCGTGAACCGCTTTCGAGAACTCAATCTGCCACAAACTGGAAACGGCGTGGTCAACGATAGAATGACCCATAGAAATTGTTACGTGATGAATATCAGAACCTTTCGTGACGATGCTTGTCGTTCGAAAAGGAAATTTAATTGCGTCAACCTTGTTTCGTTCTGTTGTCGAGGCAGTCTGTGCTAAATATCACGCATAGCAGCGCCCTTCCGCCACACGTCAAGGGTTTCGTCTATCTGGGATCTCTGGTGGCACATGAAACATGGGCTACTTTTTAACAAGCTTCCTTCTTGCCATGTATAGCAACTGTGAAGCTTATAAATCGAAAGCGGTTTAACTGCTGCGTTAACACATCGTGCACCTTTTGATTATTGCAGTCTTTTTCAATTTAATGCAGTTTTATATTATTATTATTATTATTATTATTATATTAAGTCATTTTGGCGACTTCCGAAGGCCGCCCGTTACACTTTGTTAAACTTGGCCCGTAGCCATAGAAATTCCGGCTCGATGACCGGCGGGCACAATCTAGTCAGCCCGGGAATAATAGCATCAACATTGCCGGGTCTAAAAAATGAACACATCCGTCATCCAGTTTGGTGTGAAGCCTCGAGTTTGGCCTAACTGCGCAGTAACACTTCGGGTTAAATGTGTATTGACGAAATGAGAGCAATCGTGCCAGACACAAATGGCAAGTTTCGGCTGTTGAAGTAAACTTTGGCCACTGGCATCTGGGCAAATACTGTTCATCAGCCTTTGCAGGCAAACTATCTAGGAGAGGGAAATCTCCAACTGCAAGCCATCCTCACTTGGAATAGGCAACCTAGTGTTCTTTTACAGCCAACACATAACCATGAACAATACGAATTTTTTTTAATTACGTGATGCGATGAAGATCGCAAGGAAGCTGTATTGCTGATGTTATCTCGACCTAATGCTGACTTGGCCATATTGGTGTTGTGTAGCAGTTCAGTTTGCCTCATTTCTCTGAGTTATCTTGATAAATATACTCAAAGTAACTAGGTACTCTCTCTTTCTTTCTTTCTCTCTCTCTCTCTCTCGTAAATAACGCTAATTATTTGTGTCTTAATTATTATTTTAGTCGTTATATATATATATATATATATATATATATATATATATATATATATATATATATATATATATATATATAGACTTTTCGCTTATTTTGATTATATAGCAGTGAAACATTATTCACTGGCTTTTTTATGGCTGCGCATTATGAAGGCAATACAATGTAATCATCTTTACTTTTGTCATTAATCATCTCAAATTCATTTTTTTCTATAAATTATGGTTTGAAAAAAACTAAATGCTCAAATATTTAATTTGAAATGCGTCCTATTAATGCATGCCTTTCTTGGTTCATGATTTTAATTAACGAAATTACCTGATTACAGGTATCCATGTGTTTTCAGCTAAGCTGAGCGGTTGCTCGTAACTCGATTAATTGCGTGTGTGTTTGTGTGTTTGACTAAGAATGTAATAGTGATGCAATTTGTGTTTTATTTATCTTGCAGCCGGCCCATCCGTGCTCACTACCGGCCTCTCACTGCGCAGAACCACAGTGCAGTTAAGGGCCGCAGGCTACAACGCCACAAACTCGAACGTGCCTGTTAAAAATGAGGCATTAGTCAAGTCGTCTGATTCCGCGCCCACCACTCAGCACAACGAGCTATCAAAGCCCAGTGAGGAGTCTGTTTCCGACATGATGGCGCGTTATCGGCAACAGGCAACACAACAGCACCAGTCCCCTACGTTCTCGAGGAAGTCTTCAATGTCAGCAAAGCATGTGGCTGGTGCACAAACGCTGCCAGCAAATGAACCTGTAGAAGCGTCTGGCAAGGTAAGCGATAACGAGCTGCAGAAAACGTGTACTCTTTTGGGCGAATGTTGTCCAGACTGTTTGTTGCAACCTGACCCAACCAACGAATCTGCCGGCAGTGTGTTCGTCTGCAATGCTGCGCCAGAACACCAACCGCCGATATCGTCATCTAAACGGAGGAAGAATAGGAAACAGCTCGTCGCTCGTCTAAAGGCTCTCCTGCGGCGTCTTTTTGTCGACGAAAACGGCAGATCTCTCGTTTTACAGGTGAATTACGCAAACTCACTTTGTACAACAGTTTTTATTCATACGCTCACAAATGTATAACTGTTTTCACATCTTTACCCATAAGTTGTTATCATTATCATCGTAAGCAGTATTTCATCGGCATTGTATAACTGATTATCCACTGCCGCATAATCATTAGATTGGAAATAAGAAAATTTTATCTAAACAATAATTGATTGCGCGGGTGGTGGTAACAATTCTTTAACTCAAGTTTGCGAGCCAGAAGTATACGCCAATCCCATTGTATTTAACCAGACGTCGAAAAACATAGCAAAACTACCGACAGTCGCACGCACTGACGCGTTTCGACCTTCCATGATTATCATCAGACTACGGCGACTAGTGAAATACAATTGAATTGGTGTTTACTTCAAGCTCGCAAACTTGATTTAAATAATTGTTACCACCACCCGCGCAATCAATTATTGTTAAATTGAATTGCCTTTATATGTATATGAGGCGAAAGCTACAAACAGTTTATGTTCGTGACTGCATAGAAATTGTGCAGCCGACATTTCCAGTCAAGTTCAATGTATGCGAGACTGCTAGAGGTGAGAGTCGCATATCTAAATTTGATTTCCATATATATTCAATGAGGTCTGATCCTCGATAGTCAGTTTGCCGTCGTACTCTGATGATGATCAAGAAAGGTCGAAACGCGCCAGTGCGTTGCAGCTGGCAGGAGTTTTGTTATGTTGTTCGACGACTGGTTAAATACAATGGGATTGGTATTTCCTTCAAGCTCAAAAACTTGATTTAAATAAAAAGCTGATGGCGATCTGTAGACTGGATCAGAGGTTCAATCTGTTCAAAGATGACATTGCCCAGAACCTTATTGGGTGCAGGAAGCTTATTTATTGGTCTAAAATCTTGGAACTCATTAGGAATTTTTGTTTTTGGTCACAATTTACAATCTATCTATTGCATTTTAAATGGTATGTGTTTTCATGTTAGCGTGTTGCTGTCATTGTAGGCCAATAATTTGTGCGAGTCTACTGATTAAAGGAGAATGTTGACAGCGATTCAAGATGCCTCAATTTGATGTTTAGATTTTGCACATTGCATGACGTTCACTAAGATACTTCCGGAGGTATTTTCGAGCTGCAGACAGTTTTGGTGGTTGCACTGAGGTTGCGCTATTGGGAGAGGTGCTCTATTTGGGACCCGTGATATGCTAGATGCGAGTTTGCCAAATTGACAAAGTCGTAGTTAAATTTCTGGACAAACTTGTTATTTGCATAAATGTCCCTCCTGCCATTATCGATTTCCTTCCTGATTAGGTGAGATGCTTCGCGTGCGTTCAGTTTCTTATAAATGATTTTCTTTATTTTGATGCGATATCTTAATTTTTATTCTTGAATTTTCCAGCCTATTTGTTTTAGTTTCCTTCGAAGGATAGTTGGTGAGTGTGTTATTCTTTGGATTAACTTATTTATACGTTGTCATTGTGCTAATGCGTGATTCATTCTGAAAGTCTTCGGTGTCGACTTTGACTCTTCGTAAGCCTGCTTCATGTGCTGTAGGTAGTTTGATGGTGGTATTTCATGTGTTTTCGATTTATGCAAAGTGTAGCCAGGCTTTAGAACTAATTTGTGTGCATCTGTTTGCTTTCTGGTGCTTTTTTTGTTGTTGTGATAAAAAGTTGTTCGTGATCACATCTTGGCGTGTAACTGGTGTGTGTAATATCTGTTTCAATGTGCTAAACAGTGAACTCGAGGTCCACATAGCTTTCTTGTCTGGTTGGCTGAATAACTTTTTCAACCAGTCTACAGTTACTTAAATTATTGAAAATATTGTTAATAGAGTATAAGCGACTGGGCAGGTAATCGGTGAAGTTAAAATCTCCTATTATATTTATATAGGTGAAAGTGTTATCGTTTATTATGTCCGACAATGTATCGGCAACTGTCGTATTGGATAGCACGTCCGGTGAAGGTGCACTATATATATATGAAAACAAAACGCTTATTCCGTGGACTAGCATTCATTAATAAATCTTATTTCTACCAGTATCTACAGCCATTTTTCTGGGTTCGTTAATATATTCGTTTATCCAATCCTAACTGTAAATTTGTGCGTCCGTAATTGACTAGTGTGTCATATTTTTCGGATCGTAAGCTATTTTTGAAGGCCTGTCAGTTATGTCTTTGTTCCATTCCAATTTAATTTTTTTTTGAAGTACTTACTGCACGTTTAAGCAGGAATTCATCTTATTAATCGTGATGGCTTCAAAAGTCAGAAACATTTTTTCCGTTTTTGCCTTTTACAGAACTGAAAATTTTTTACTACTACTGACCTGTGAGTAGTACATGTTCGCAAATTGCTGAGACAACGCATCAAAATCGAGACTAATTTGGGGGAAAACAAAACACCACAGAGATTAACGTTTAGTGTTCCATCTGGAGGTGATCTTCCAGCTGAGATCTTCAAAAGAAAAGTAGTTCGAGCTACTAAAGTACAGTTTCCATCAATACAAAACAAAACTGATGCGCACAAATACATAAAATAGCCTCTCTGTGGCGTCAACACCGTTGTCTGTATACAAATTTCAATGTACCTGCAACAATCTAAAAGAGGCTTGAAGCTAGAATAAATCAGCATCTCCCTCAAAAACTATTAAAGAAGAATGCAACTTCTGCACAAAAATCAGCGATTTGCGAACATGTTCTACGCACAGGTCATGCTGCTAGAAGTAGCAATTTTTCAGTTCTGTACAGTTCAAAAACGGTAAAAATGCTTCTGTCTTTTGAAGCTATTGCAATTAATAAGCTGAACCTCTACTTAAACGTGCAGCAAGTACTCCAAAAAGAAATTTAATTTTGACTGGAACAAAGACATAACTGACAGGCCTTCAAAAATAGCCTAAGTTCCGCAAAATACGACACACCCATCAATTACGGACGCACTTAAAATGAAAGCAATGACACGAATTTACAGCTGGGATTGGATGAACGAATATATTGACGAATCCAGAATAATGGCTGTAGATACTGGTAGAAATAAGATTTATTAATAAATGCTATTCCACGGAATAAGCGTTGTTTTTTCATATATATATATATATATATATATATATATATATATATATATATATATATATATACCGAATGGTGAGGGGACACCACTTGTACCAACATCCCCTAGAAATCTCCATGAAATGTGGAGCCGGCTTTATCCTTCAAAAAGGAGTCAGCTGCAGGTAAAATATATATATATAT
>JAQBSW010001301.1:0-52500 GCA_029291075.1 Eudiplozoon nipponicum | reverse complement strand
TCGTTAAGTGGCAGCTAATTGTCTACGTGGACGAGATACACCGTCTGTTTGCGAAAAGTGTGCACATGTTTCTGCTTTTTTGGTTTTGGTTCTGCATTTTCGGGGTGAATTGTACAGCTTCTGCTTCTCGCCGAGCCTGTGGCGTTGTCTTGCTTCGCGGCACATCTGCTTCTTGCCTGTTTTCTTGTCCGTCTGACTTTGTTGTTGCCTCTCTTGTGGCTAATGTTACACTCGGTGGCCTTTTTACGGTTTGATTTTTTTCATAGTTGGTGAATGTACCTGCTTCTATTCTTCTATTCGTGGCCAGTAACTTTCGATGTTGTGTTGATGAAACTTTTGAACACTCAGTGAGTGTTTCGGCTGGTTGATAAACAGTGCCTCAGGAAAGTGTAAGGATTACTCTGACCGCGCCTTGTGAGGTAAAGTAACTGTTGAAGGAAATACTGACCAAGACACAGCTTGGTAACTAATGTAAAATTGCACACAATTAGGACTATTGAGGTAATCGCCAAGACTGAGGCAAACTTTTCTGGATTCAACTAATGGCCACGGCAATTACGGCGAACACCGATGAGTGACAAATGAGGAGGAGTCCGTCCTCGATGAACAGCATTTGCTTTCCTGTGCAGTGCTTAGTTTGCACCGCAATAACATACGATTGTATTCACCATTATCTCTATGTCTGTTTCGTTTTATATTTAGGTGTTAGCGTCACTCAGAGCTGCGCAGTTCAATCAATTAAAGGAGGATGCATCAGATGCTGATTGTCTGGGCTCTAGTCATGCGATGACGAACACCTTGACTAAACTGCAGATCAGCACCTCCGAGATTCAATACCATTCGGTAAGGAAGCACCGCCAATCCAATTTACTCAACTATTCCGCGGACGAACATCCCTCTTCAACTTGCAACAATATTGGTAATTTTATCGGAAGGGAGACTGCTCGTATTAAAACAAGCCAATCAGGTCATGTTAAGGACGACCGTCAAGGCGATTTCGGTGAGTTAACCTGGCAGCAGGATAATGCTTCTGCAGTTGCCGAAGGTGAGCGCAGTGGATGGTCATCTAGGCAGCCTTGTTTTCTAGAGATTCTACTCAGCGGCTGTCTTCTGGAGGCGGCTAGCGCGCAGGTTAGAAATGAACTCCGTGCTAACTGAAACTGAGCACAATTTTTTCTCGAGTTGTCTTACACAGACTGAGGCCTTTGCCAGTTTCTTAATTAGTTCCCTAACGGACCAGTTCTTTTAAATTTGGGGACAGAAAGAATGCGGGATTTTTCGAGGTGCTTCGATTATATTTTGGCCAACACCTAGCATTGATTTACATAGTTTATAATCTTTTCTTGTTTTTTCCAGTCTGAAGATCGGTAGTTCCTGGCATGTTGCATAATCTTGGTTAATCTGAGCACTGACGTCAAATATCATGCTAGCATGTACTACCCTCGGATGTTGTAATTCGAAAGCCGACGAGAGACGAAAAATCCGTAGTAACGTAATTAAATTTGAATCATACGCACAGTCAACGCCATACATACATGCCTGCATGCATGTATCTATGTATTTGTGTATGTACGCGTGAATGTATTCATGTATTCATGGGTGGAAGAATGTACGTACGTATGTATGTATGTATGTATGTATGTATGTATGTATGTATGTATGTATGTATGTATGTATGTATGTATGTATGTATGTATGCATGTATGTGTGCATTTATGCATGTTTGTATGTATGCATGTATGTGTGCATGTATGTATGTATGCATGCATGTATATATGTATGTGTGTATGTATATATGCATATATGTGTGTAAGTATGTATGTATGTATGTATATTTGTACGTATGTATGTATGCATGTATATATGTATGTATGTATATTTGCATATGTGTGTAAGCATGTATGTATGTATGAATGCATGTTTGTATGTGTGTATGTGTATATGTGTGGATGTATGTATGTCTTTTTGTACGTATGTATGTATGCATGCATGTATGTATGTGTAGTTATTTATGAAAGTGTGTATTTATTGATGTACGTGTGTACGTTCGCTGGGTTTGGTGTTGGCAGTGGAACGGACGGTCGTTCCGATGTTTATCGGGGATGATGCGATGCCAGGCCGAAATCCTTCATCCTACGGTTGTGTCTTATTTCTCTGAGGTTGGACAACGCAATCATTACTTGATTATTAAAATTCTTTACTCTGCCAAATCTGTTTCACAATTATCTAATGAACTTTCTGATAAGCCTAACATATCGGCACTTGAGAGTTCAGACTTGTTATCATTAAATATTGAAGCACTTACATTCAAACGAGGGTTTAAAGCACCAAACTCGTGACTTGTTATCTGACAAATAAAACTTTCAATGCTTCTTACGTAAACGCAATAAATTTTAATTTTAAAGATGATCACGAGTAAACTGTCTTTGAAAAAACGAAGTGATTTTGATCTAGTACTAAGAAAACACAGATTTTACATTTTTTGCAGAAAGAATTATTTAAGTAGATCGTTAAACAGAGTTTAAAATTTCTTGAAAATTACACGTGCAATATTTTTCTGGTTATTGATAGTTATTTTATATTTCAATATTTAAGCATCACATAAATTAATTGTTCGTTAGCGGAGATTAAAATTTTAACATGTTAGAAAATGCTTAACGTGTTCATGATTATGGACCGCACTTTGCAGGACAAATTCTATATTGAACAAAAGTTTGATTATGCATTGTAATTTTCTTCAAAACAGTTCATAATGTCAAAAAGAATTTAAGTCTTCTAAAACTAATAAGGCAGGCCCAATCTCAACCAGCCCACACAGGCTAAAATTAGTTACCGTGTGTATAAGGTGAAAAATAAAACCAAACAAAAATGATTGCTCTAGAAAAATGACCTGATCTACGAAAATCTAGCACTACGAACAAGAATACAAATGATTTTTTCATTAAAAGTAGTGTTATATTTATACATCAGTTAGATTGTCCCTAAAAGTAGCCGTTCTACATGAATATATACATGTATTTGTGTATGTATGCATGGATTATGTATGTATGTGTGTGCACATGGGTGTATGCACGTGTTTGTATATGTTTATATAGAATGTACTTTTATATTTATTGGTATGCTTTTTAATTGGCGTGGTTGCACCCAGGATTGCAATTCGTTTTGCCGCACATATGTCGACTCCGACCACACACTCATCTGTTGTATTCAAGTTTTAAAGGGAAAAAACGGGAATAAGCCTCAATTAGTTTTAAGCCAACTCGAACAATCGTCTTTCCGACAAAACTGTGCAGATATTCTAGAATCTACATGAACTGGTCTTGATGACGAAAATTCTAATTTACTTTGGACGAAGATATTTTCGACTACGCGCAGTGCAGGTACTACTGTATGTGGCATTGTAGGCCTCCGTAGAAATAATCACTGGATCTGTGTAGAATCTATGGAGATACTCGAAACTAGGTGCCAAATTCCTGCTAGCTCAGCTCATAATAATACATTTAGAGTTGTAAGACGCCAAATTAAGCGCAGTCTAAAAGTCGATCTTGAATTCGTTTGGACCAGAAAGGCTGAAGAAATGGAAGAGCGTTCGCATCGAGTATTAGCCGTTGTTTGTTCCAACTTATCCGTGCAACATATCCGAGAAAATTAACTATTATCGAAACTATAAACCACACTCATTTAATAATTTGATTACATAAACTGTTAATTAAGTCACTCTTACTACTTTTTGAATAAATTTTTTTTTCTGATGTTAATTGTCTCATGGCTATATTGCAATGAAACTTTGATTGGTAACGACTTTTGTATTTCTGTGCATGATGATGAGATTTCTAGCGCGGTTGTATCTCTGCTGCGCATGGATTTTCTCATCTGCGGATAATAACTCACGACACTTATCAATGACTAAATATTTTTCACCTGTGTGTTGTTACACAGCTCAAACAAGCTCACTCTTTACTGTTTTATTAACTGGGTCTACGATGAAGCTGCTCGTACGACTGCCGAGGGCCTGTGGGTCGGGCCTGAAGAGACGCTGGTTGCAAGACACACTGGCAAGATTGAAAACCATGTGAAATATTTATGGTTGTAATGAATCTTCATTAAAGGTACAGGGGCGAAAGGCTTCGGGCCATTATGTACTGTAATAGCTTTCGTTAGTGAATGCATTTATATTCTTTGTTCTATTTCTGACAAGTCAAAATAGCCGGGTAAATTAATGCAGGTGGAACGCCAATTTCACGATAGTTTGAGAAAATTTTTGCTTTCTATCAGTGCTGCATATCGTCAAAAACACTGTTCAGTATTTAATTTTAAATGCTAACGCGTGGAACGTAGCTAGAGTTGTATTCTGACAGGTGATCAGTGGTATCTACTCAGTTATATTTGCTTCTGAATGGCTACAATTAATTACCTAATTAAAATTCTTTTTTCTTCAATTATTTCTGTTGATTTCATTGTGCCTGGAAATTAGTACGAGCTCCCGTGAGAGTTAGGCAGCCGATGACTAGCAACAGGAGTTTATTCATGTCGTAACCTAATTTTCGCCTTCATGCGCATTGTTAAGTCAGCTGCCGTTTTATTCCTACAGTTTCCCGGTGAAGGGATGTGGTTTAGTGAGGCATTTATGTTCAGGTACTCTCGGTGTCCTATCCTATTTCTGTTTGTGTATGCTTATTGTTGATTTTCATTCTGATCGTTAAAAACGCGCATTAAATACGACTCTGCTAGTGGCATGTTGCAAATAGCGAAGAACACACATAGTTAACACCATATTGATCGAAATTTGTAATCATCATCATCGTCATCATGAAAAGCAGTACACCTTGTTAATAAATTATATCACTTAATTGTTTGTGTTTGTTGAAGTGTATGGTGTGTCGTTTCGGTTTTCTAAGTACACTTTTCGTTAACATTTCTAACACCATTTTTATGCACCTGAACCAACTTCTCCAAGTTAACGAAACTGTTCACGAGGTTGGCACGTGACCTCAATTACTCGCCTTTTTATTATTGTTTAAAGTTAGGCTGTAATGCTGGACCGTTAATTGTGTGCATTCTGTGAAATGATATTAGCTAGTACGCCAACCGGTCGAGATTTTCGCAAGATAAACTCTAACTGTTCTTCTTTTGACTAGAATGACTTTGCGACCCGCATGAATGCATCACCAGAATTCCTTTCTTGCGCTGACGAGTCTCCTGTAAAGATGAAACCGTGGGTGCGTAGATTCGTTGAATTATGCATCCTGTTCCAATTACACGTTTATTGCGTCAACAAGTATGAGCTGTTCGTCAAATAACAACGACTGTGACAAAGTTTCGTCGTCAATTGATTCGTCAACGTATAATTAGAGATAATTTGCAAAATTCCCTTCGGATTTAACTACCTTCCAGAGGAGAACTGAGATTATCGCGAAATTGCTGAACTGTAAAAGTTACTGTGCTGACGTAAGCATGTCAATGAGAAGATGGTCAGGACTCGACGCGATGTAAGAAGCAGTGCGCGCACACATGATCTCCAAGGCAAACACGCGGAAGGCGTGCGGCGTAATTAATTTGTATTTTTACTGAAGTATAACTCTGGCCATCGTGCGTCAAATGAACTTCTAGCTACTCGAACCAGACCTGGTGTTTTGGTTATGCCAAATTATAGTCTTGTCTTCAATGCATGAATCATTTATTCACAATTGGAAAACTGAAAAACTCAAAGTCTGCATTGCTTGCTTCTTACATACCTGGACTGCTGTGAGTGCCTGATGAAGTGTCTCATTACAGTTTATCTGACGAGATATGACAAGTTTCCCTCTTATCCTAGCGAAATGGCCCAGCCAGCTGGTGTGTGCATTTACTGGCTATTAAATGTTGCAGAAAAGGTATCACTTGATTGCAGATTCATCAACTACCATTTTGCATTCACGAAGTTTCTCGTGTACAACCTTTTGATGGTGTCATTCTTCTTCTGATAATAATAAATTATTTGAAAAGCTGTTGTATGTGGCTTCTTATGTTGTTCCTCATTCAGACATCTCTCTAGACAACACCAATTTTGACGGGAAATAGACGCTGCCAAGAGCATCCTGAACGGCACTAGCTACGACTATGCTGTCAGACCTGCTCATTTTACCATAGCCTGTACCTCGTGGATTCGAAATCCAGTTTCCAACATTCCTGGTGGCGTTTTGCCAGAAAGCGTAGTAACATGAACCATTACACCAAAATCTCTTACCTATTAGTATAGAGACGATAGTTTTTCCTTCAGGTGGGCATTAGAGGTTCCACGATTTTATTATATTATTTTAACCAATGTACATTATCATATCTTTGACTGCTACAATGCGACGTAAATTTAGCTCGAGGAAGTTTTCTATAGCTCACGCCAACGTCAGTGCCCTAAAAACTGATAAAACTGTGACCTATTAAGACATGAGTAGCCAAAGTGGCTAACTAACTCACGCGAATGCTAAGCGACAGGAAAGGAGTGCTCGAGCAATCGCTCGCCTCCACACAATCTTATAGTAATTAGCTGCTAGGCATGTAAGCATTGTAAGAGGTTTGCTGTCCTTCTGGCCTCGAACGTGAATTAGCAATCGATAATTGTTTCAACGGAGTTAAAGCAACGCCGAAACATATCATATGTCTAAATTGAATTTATTGATCCGAAGTGTTCATTGAGCCTAACGAGTTTCAGCGATGCTAATCTCTGAAGCCTAGCTCTGCAAATGGCGAATAACCTGCACGTGCTGATGAGTCCACAGTAAGCGCGAAACGAATGTGCACGAGATTATACGTTCCGTTCTGGCTGTTTGTGGCTTATCCTCCTGGTCATTTTTGAACTAATTTGATAACAGGTGCGCAACACCTAATACACAATTAAATATCGCAAAAGTATCGGTTAGTTTGGAACAGACTGCTGGATTATTTCATGATATCGATTTGCTTCGGTTATGTGATAAGACCTGCAGCTTCGAGGTGGATCGCAAATCCGATAAAATCAATAATCCTTTTACGGCGTTACTAAGGTTTGTTTAACAGCATCGTTCACGTGGACGTTTCCGAGGTCTCTGCGTTGCTCTTCTGTGTAGAAATCGGTAACATTGACCGGTGTTCAATTCTAAATTACGTTGACGATAAATTACTGCTATCAGGAGAGAAGGGCGAGCTTTAGACAGCCGTTATTTGTGTTTTGAAATTTTGTTTCCTGTACACTCCGAAGGCGCTTTTTCGCGAATCAGCTTACAAGTTCAGCTCGCTTGGCCACGAGTTATTCCGGCGAATGACTGCCACCTTATATGAGCACTGTCAACGCTTTCGTGGCGAGGCATACAAATGCAGACAAAATCATCGGGGATCTTGATGAGAGGCGTGTACAGTGGAGAAGTCTGGCGATTTCTACCTGAAAGGCGTAGGCTCTTTTTGGCTCTTTGCGCGAGAGCTTTACGCGATTGTTTAGGATGCTGTATATTTTTCATAGAAACCTTGTGTTGAAAGGCGACTATTTAAATATGCATTTATGGAACAAATTTGATGAAATGATGGCCTAGCTTTCTGTTAAAGGCAAGACATTATGAATCACGTGTTTATTCGGTAATAAAACGTCAGGTCTTAGACTGCTGATGTCTGCCTGTCTGTGTATTGCGATTTAAAATTAACGTTGACACACAATGTGCAAGTTGGCATCGCCAGTTACTAAAAACAGACAAGTTCGCTTGAACTGGCAAATTGATGCACGTCTGCGTTTGGATCGTAGCTAATTAACAGTTAAAACGTGACGATTGTCGTTACAAAATCCAATTTTGTTTTATTCTCTCGATTGAGCACAACTGGTGCGGTAAATATTAGACATTGTGTGCCTGCTGAGTTGCTAGTTCATTTATCACCGGTAGGATCTGCAAGTGTCGGCATGGGTAGCAGGCGTAATGCCTACTGGACTGGAAAATCTCTTATGCGAATGCGGCTATACGCTAAGCTAGAAACAATTTCATATACGACCATTTTTCATTGTGTTCTGACCACGTATAATCTGAGCCAACACTGAAAATGGTAACAACATGGGTTTGCAGTTAAATTGTGAGTATAAACAATTCTGAGCACTCGCTACTTCGGCCTAAACTCAGATACCCACGCCTCGATCGGTATCAGTTGCTACTTCGTAGTAGTAGTAGTAGTAGTAGTAGTAGTAGTAGTAGTAGTAGTAGTAGTAGTAGTAGTAGTAGTAGTAGTAGTAGTAGTAGTAGTAGTAGTAGTAGTAGTAGTAGTAGTAGTAGTAGTAGTAGTAGTAGTAGTAGTAGTTGTAGTTGTAGTTGTAGTTGTAGTTGTAGTTGTAGTTGTAGTTGTAGTTGTAGTTGTAGTTGTAGTAGTAGTAGTAGTAGTAGTAGTAGTAGTAGTAGTAGTAGTAGTAGTAGTAGCAGTAGTAGTAGTAGTAGTAGTAGTAGTAGTAGTAGTAGTAGTAGTAGTAGTAGTAGTAGTAGTAGTAGTAGTAGTAGTAGTAGTAGTAGTAGTAGTAGTAGTAGTAGTAGTAGTAGTAGTAGTAGTAGTAGTAGTAGTAGTAGTAGTAGTAGTAGTAGTAGTAGTAGTAGTAGTAGTAGTAGTAGTAGTAGTAGTAGTAGTAGTAGTAGTTGTAGTTGTAGTAGTAGTAGTAGTAGTAGTAGTAGTAGTAGTAGTAGTAGTAGTAGTAGTAGTAGTAGTAGTAGTAGTAGTAGTAGTAGTAGTAGTAGTAGTAGTGGTAGTAGTAGTAGTAGTAGTAGTAGTAGTAGTAGTAGTAGTAGTGGTGGTAGTAGTAGTAGTAGTAGTTGTAGTAGTAGTAATAGTAGTAGTAGTAGTAGTAGTGACGTCATTGATCATATACTTTTCATTTGCAATGCGTTTACGCATGAGGCATGGCGTGTCTGATAGCAAATTATTCAGTGTTGGACGAAGAGTGTTCGGACTTCAGCATGAAAAGTGGTTCGATCGAACTGACCTCGCCAGTAGGTGATCGCACAACATTCAGAGCAAAATATGCGTTTGTTTGTGCGCTGACATTACCATGGGACAAACGTGGCATTCCGTTGAGACCAATTGTTTCAATGAAAAATACGCCAACACACGAATCTGCGCAATGGGTGGCTATCCCGTTGAGCTCCGCGATAAATAACCTGCTTGTGTACAGTTTAAAGGATTCCTTCGAGTTTGTTGCAAAAGTAGACAAATTGACTGCTAAAGATCATTGAATGTGTTCGCTTGATATTGGGTCGTTGATTACTACTGCGCCTTTCAAGCAAACTATTGAGTTTGTATGCCATGATGTCCGAGATAATTTCCCAAACTTCAAACTAATTGAAACGCAATTGGAGATGTTATTGTATCTATGCTGTTCGTATATTCAATTCATTTTAATTGTCGATTATGCAGACAAAAAGGTGGTTTCGGAAGGGATTCTGTTTTGGCACCCAACATTGCCGATATGCTTGTGCGCATGCTGGGAAGAAATAACTTTGATTTGTTAAGCAAAGCGAATCTATACAGCTGTCATGTTGATGGTATTGATTTGGTCTGTGATAGCCGTCTGCATGCCGGAGAACTGCTTAATAAATTCGATAAAAGCCCGCCGAATAGCAGATTTACAATTGAAAACGCGGAGTATAATGGTCTAGATTACCTTCGTGTGTTGGCACACTGCGCAGATCAGTTTCTCATAAGAACAAATTGACAGCGCAATATTTGCATGTCAACAGCTACTGTCCATTAAAATGCAAAAAAAAGGCTTAATTAGTTGACAGCGTGTAATAGGCCGTTGAGTATTTCTTCGCCAGACTGAGTTGGATGGTGTGCGTAACACTCTTATCATTAACAGTTACGCACTACATTTAATAGACAAGTAGAAACCTAATGATCTAATACCATATGCTGTTAGTTTTCGTACTGTTGTGTATGCATGTGTGTATGTGGCACCTCGAGATACGAGCAGCCTAACATACGGGTTTTTTTGAGTTACGAGCCGGAGCTTGGGCCATATTTTTGTTCAAGATACGAGCCGTGTTTCCGGAGCGTCGTGCTAGTTGGCGCGCAGGGTCGAGCATCATCCTAAATAATCTCTCGCTCACTCGCACGTGCTCACCGCTTGAATCGAAGTGTATCTTGTGCGCAGTACTCTTTTTAGCTTGTTTTTTTTTGCGTGATGATTGAACTTTTTGTGTGTTATCATGGGGCCCAGGAAAGTGAGTTCTAAGCACAATGGTGACAGGAAGAAAAGGAGGATGACGTGGATAGAACCAAAGCAAGATATAATTGAAAAAGGTGAGCGTGGCGTACGAGTGATTGAACTTCAAGTTTAAAGTTAAATACATTGATTTAAGTTTTCCCATTCATATGAAATAAGGAACGTGTAGTTTTTGTTTTAAAGTTACGAAAATAGTTTTGATTTATAAAAAGCGTCGTTTACGTACGTGTCTAGAGTGGCCTCATCCCTTCCCCCCTCCCTCCTCCTTGCCGTTTACCTTCGTTAGCCGAACTCATCTGTGTCCAAAGTAAAACTATTATGCTAAATAACTCTTTTATTTATTTATTTATTTCCTATTTTGTTATGTATTTGTTAATTATATGTATTTATTTGTTATTTAAAAACATATTTCTATTCATAATTTACAGTGGGTTGAGGATTTTTCATAGGTCATGAACGGATTAAATCGAATTCAGTTATTTGAAATGGGAGAAATTCGTTTTAGATACGAGCCGATTGACTTACGAGCTCGGTTCTGGAACGAATTAAACTCGTATCTCGAGGTACCACTGCATATTCACTTGCAGTATAAAGGCGAAGAAGCCCTGAAGCGGAAAAGCGATGGATTGATTTCCGCTTAGCAGCTGACTTAGTTCTGATAACTTGCACCACGAACCTTCTTCTACGCAGTGTAGACAGTAGCATTCCACTGCGGTCTGCCTCTAACGTTAACTTGACTTTGAATTGTTCCTGTGGCCAATCCAACGAGGCAGACGCGGTGGACGATTTACAGTCACGCTTGTCGGAGCACATGTCCATCTCTTTGGTGCAGAATTAGGTTGGTGCTTCACGAAGGTCTAAAACTAAACAGTTTTTCTCCTGTACTAATTGCGACATGTCGACAAAGCACTTTTCAATTTTAATCAAAGCCACGTGTGTTGGTATACTTTCCTGTTTGTAAGTGATTTCAATAACGTTGTCCAGAACTGTTTAAGCAAAAACAATATTTTACTGCACTAGCATTACAATGGGGCTTTCTCAGACCCGTGTGAACTGTGCTTAGTTACATTTCCTCTTTTTTAAACAGTATGGAAGAATGGAATTTTGTATTTGTTCAAGTTATATGTGATAATTGAATTTACTTCAAGTAAACTCTGTTATTGTTTGACTAGTCACACCACTAGCAAATTCATTGTTGTGCAGTAAGCTGGCCTGCCTTTCTGCGAGGGTTGCACCAGCAAAGAAAGTGTAGGAGATCGAAATGACCAGCCATCACGTATTAGTTGACGAACTTTAAGATGGGTTTGTGGCACAAACCCGTCTCATACCGGTGATTCGCCTGTAAGCACAAAACAAATGTGTTAATAGGATTGCACATTTCAGTCATACTGACTTTAGCATACCCTCCTTGTACCACGTGCACTAACGTGGTACCCCAGGTACACTATGCCACATAGCCATAATTCATGCACCAATGAAGTGTGGGCGATCTGTTGCAACATCCGAAACCACAGAATAAAAATAAATGTCCATGTGAGGAGTTACAATTGTTTATTTGTTTCATGTGTTTATTATGCTACAATGTTCAATGTGAGTGGCACAATTTTATCTTAACGCTAGTACGTTTCAGTTTAACTACTTCAGTTAATTTTATCTGTTTTTAAACAGTCGGATAATTTTAAAAAATATTTACAGCTTGTTTTGTTCATGTAAATCGACAAATAACTTAAATAGTAAAGAAAACCTTTGAACATGCGCTCATTTAATTGAAACCAACTAAATTATTGATTTATGCTTGTGATTTTAGTTTGGACGAAGTATAGGCAGATAACTTATTATTAAACAAGACTAATAAAAAATTTCAAACGCATGTCTTAGTTCTAGGTGAGCACACTTTGTAGCAATGCCACTGTGTGTGTGTGTGTGTTTAATGCGTTTCTTCACAGAATCTTGATTTGAAGCGTTTGATAAGCGAGGCTTCCGAGCTACTTCGTCAAATTCTTACCGATGCCCAATTCACGCCATCCATCGAGAGAGACAAATTCGAGAAGCGATTTTCTCCATGCGGAAGCCAATGGAGTAAGCAAACAGGTGGGCGCAAAAAACGATTGGGCTGCATTTCTGGCGGTTGTCTATCGGCGAAGTTTTGCTGTTGTGACTGCCGTATGCGGTGTGTGCCACTAAAATATCGAGGCCGGAATGGAAGAAGATGTGGCCCAAGAGTGTGTCCTGCTGAAGACCGATCAGACTTGTGTGTGAGTGGTGCAGACGGCGGTATTCTGCAGCAGATGCTAATCGAAGACAATGCCCGAGGCGTGGCATATGTGGATTATTTGCGACGTGTGAACGCCAAGTTGACTCTGACGATCGAGCATTGGCGCTTTTCTCGACAGAGGTTTGTGAATAAATAAATAACCAACGTTCAATTGTACACTCCACCTCTATGCCTAGGCTGTTCTGCTTGCCTTTAGAGGAGATCGCATCAGCCGTACTTACTGCGGCGATTTAATTTTGGCCTTACGTCGGCGCCTTGTAGCCGGCTTGGCTGTGAACACCGTGAGTATATTTGTGTGTGTCTCTACGCGAGTTATTTCAGCTTAGTTGCTGCTTGGCACTGGTACTGTGCAGGGCGGAATGGCGTCACTCTGACTCTTGTGAAAGGAAAATGAGTTCGTCACTCCTAAGTCTTATCCTTTGCACTAAGTCGTCTTCTGTCTATTATTACTGCGCAATTAGGACTAATTTTACTGATAACAATATCAAGTCAACATGGAACCAAGTTGGCCACATTTACGCCATAACTAAACTCCAATAAATTATCTGATTCTCTCTCTCTCTCTAGGCAAGGCAGAGAATCAGGAGTGGGTAAGTTATGCTTACAAACGTTGCAATTTCTGGCTTTACGAGTTAGTCTCTAAGCTGTGCTTTACAGTGCACTCAACTTGGCTGCAGCTGCACTTGGCTGATTGTGCGAACCAAGTTGAAGAGCTGTCCGTTCAATGTGTCGTCGGTCTTTTATGCTGTTAAGATGACCTATTGTTGCTAGTAGGTCAGAGAAAGCGTTGCGAAACCATACATTCACTGGATATGGTTTAGTTACTTCTCTGCTGAATATCCGGATGCACTTACCAGAACTGAAGTTTACTGGTCGATCTGCTCTATCAGGCCACTCTTTTACGTGCTGTAAAAGTCGCATATAGTTAAATTCGCCTTTCGTATGGGCTGACGCACTTTGTGCGAAGCCCACATTCATATCCGGCTCATCCGACTACCACGGCAACCATGGTTAGTGACCGGAACAACAGAGATAACGAACACTAATTCTCGTGGTCAGACACTCTTATTTTTTATATCAGTCTCCTGATCTCATTGCTCCGCCTCTCACATGTAAATCGGTTGCAAACAGGGTCTGGTAGAGAGGCTTGGCGATGTCTGCCTTATTGAATTGATCCTTCTAAGCTCCACCGCCATGGCGAGGTGGATCGTCGATTTTAAGTTCTCTCTAAGCCCGAAGAAGGTTGAATTAGCACTGTCTAACTGATTTGCATTGAACTTGTTTACATTTGCAACAGTTAAGCAGATCTTTCTCTTTCTTCCGTTGGAAGTGCGCGTGGATTCTTATTGTTAACTCTCATGGGAAAATTTGTCTTGCAAACCGAAGATGACAGCGCGCAGTCTGGACGCAGATGTCCTGGTCTGTGCGTAGTTAAGCACACGAAGGTTCAATCGCATGTGTGCATTTAGCCGTTTCTTATACATTTGACTCTATTTGGCTATTATTGGCAAATGGATGATACGTTGAATTCCATAGACTAATCATTTTTGCATTTTCCTATGTCGGCCTATTTTGTGCGTGCGTGTGTGTGAATGAGTAGATGGTTGCTCTGCCGTAATGACTTATGCCTTCGAGTTGTGCATCGCTTTGTCTCCGACTTCTTATCGGAAGAGTCTGGCCTACTGCAAACTGCCATGAATCGTCTGTGCGCTCAGCGCGCATGCAGCTTCGCGGACACCAAGCTGCAGGACAGCGAATGCCACCTCCAATCGAACGTTTCCGGTGCCAGTGACAAGGAGATGCCGAATCAAAGTTTGGAAACCAGTGGACTGCACACAAAATCCATCACTCAACAACGAGGTATGAACTTGCAAAAAGCTGTTCTTTTTTCACAAGTTGTAGCTTTTTGCACGATTGAATATTGGCATTATGTTTGTCGTTTCGAGATTCGTTTTACTTTTCAGCATGACGCATGTTCAATTTACTGTGCATCGTGATGATAGTAGTTCTAACTAGTTTTAATGCTTCTATTTTATCACAAATTAATGCTTTCCTTCTAAAATCTGCCGCTGTTGTTCTGAAATATTTCTCTGGCAATTAAAGAATAGCGGGGATTATGTTAACCGATTTACTATGGGGTGTTTCATGTTCAGAATCTCACCTGACACATTTATTCCTGTATGCACAGAACATTATTTTTTATTTTACAGTTATGATTATTAATTTTAATCAAGGTTGTGGGCTTGATATACGCACCTAACCCACTAAGTGCATACGTATGTCAGTATAAATTACGAACTGTATAGTATAGAATTGCCTTTTCTACACTGCACAATTCTTAGTTTATACTGACATGCGTAAGTAATTAATGGGTCAGGTGTTTATATCACGATCGCAACCTTAATGAAAGTAATTTTACTTGTGAATTAAAACATCTATTTAATGTACTGCCGAGCAGTGAAGGCAACACTGTGTTAATCGACCAACTGTCTACGGCTGTGTACTTACAGCATTACAAGCTTCCATGAAAATGCATATGTTCTGTTCTTCAATTTACAGATACTCAGCCGTTTAAAAATAACGACAAACGGCCCAAGGTTATTTCAGAATCTGAAAGTGCGTACCTAGATCCAGCGGGCACCTTTCAACTGGTGAATCAACTGCTTAACATCTTGGAGGCACGTCTGTTGCGTCAGCAGTTTGTACGCCGTCTAGCAGGCGCCACCTATTCTAATACTATAGCGGCGACCACACGAAATCGTGAGGGCGCTATTCCTGATCGTGGCTGGCTCGTTCGCGAAGCGTTGTTGCATCTCCAGCGGCTTGTCATGAGTCATATCTACACGTTGGTCGTCTGTTTAAACGATGCCGTGATTGAAAATGCACGTGACACGTGAGTGCCATTTCAATTGGATATTATTTACTAAATTTATTGCCTTTAACTTAGCAAAACTGCGAATAAAATCCACGCAGAAAAACTAACTTAGATTTCTTTGGAATACATAAAAATTTATGGTACACAAAACATATTAATGCAAGAAATATTTAATTCACCTTAGCCATAGGAATTTTTGTACCGGAAACAATGGCATGTACCTTATGCTACCTTCAAGATGCGGCTATTTGGTCTGATGCGTAGCCTCGGGGTTTTGTTTTACAGCCTAGTAACCACTTGATGCTTAATGTGTAGTGATTAGACGGGAAAAAGTGTTACAAACCCAGTGGGCATGCTTTGGCTGCTGAAGAACATTTTAGCGACTGATGGCTCTGAGCCAAAGGCTTTTTTATGCTGCGCTTGTATGCTGTTTACAACATTAAATCTATGGGAAGGAACATATGAACTTATGTAATTTATTCCCTCTGGGAATCACTTACCTAGTGTCATCTTGCATCTTTGTTTCTCCGTTGCATCACCTTCGGTATTCACGAGTAGTGACATTCGAGATGGTGCGGCATTCACTTTTTTACTTGCACACGTCACATGCCTTGACGACAAAGATAAACAAATTCATGGCCTAGGTATTTCATCAGTTCCCAAAGAAGAGTTGCTAACTGACCAATATCATTCATTTTGACGCATGCTGGCAAGATGTAGTTTCTCTCAACTTTACACTGAAATTAGCAAATGCCTATGTTGATCCTCGATGGGTTCTGCTTCAGCGCAAATGAAGAAGTGCTTCGCGTATATTCTGCGAGTACAGGGTAGTTGTTAGTATTAAGGCATCTATGACATCTAAGGTGTCACACATGCTATCAAACCACACACGAAGGACATTTATCCCCACTTTAGATTCTTTGCTAGCCAAACGAGGCTAGTGTGTTTGTGCGAAGCTAATTGGTCCGTTTTCTTGCAGACATCCAAAACCTGAGCGTAGCCTGATCTTAATTCAGCTAATACCTTTGGCCGTTAACTTGCTTCTGTTAATTGTATGCATCTAAGCTTTTCACCTTTCTGTCTTTTTGTTCTTTTTGTTGTGTCTGTGCTCTGTTTTTGCGGTAAGTCTGTTTGAGCGAGAGTTAGGTCAGTTGGCGGTCAATCTTAAGCCTGACGATGTTGAGCTGCCTCAGCGATTCCACTTTCTTGTGCCGTTTAGCGCAGCACAGCTGGAGCTCAGGCGCATAAATGCTTTTTATGTGAGTCTAAATTTGCTGAGGTTATCACCTTGTGTTCAGAATGTACAATAATTAGCTTTATGTTCCGCAGTTTCATGCCGATCACTTTAAACACGCAAAGTAGCCTGCACTCTACATGTCATTTTCTCTTTCTCTCTTACCTCTACCTAAACCGTGTTTCCTCCAAGTCTTAATTGCATCTATGCCTTCAGAATAGCAACACATTTGCAAACCTCAATTATCATCAAGGCAATAAAATGTTACCTTGGTCTGATTTTTTGCACATTTTTAAGGCTGCTAAGCACAGAATTATACTATATTTAAAAGTTGATTCTCTTTTTTTCTTATTCAATGCGGGGAGTAAAAACGCCGTAGTTTGTAATTCTTCAACACACGAAATAAACTCTACATAGAAAATATATATATATATATATATATATATATATATATATATATATATATATATATATATATGGTGATATTAGAGGAGAAAATAAGAAAGAATAGGTTCTTGTATCTGATACAATTTGTCATCTTTGTACATCGAAAGTGTAATATGGATATGTAAAGGAGGAATGTATTCAATCAAACATTCTAAATTGCCTAACTTGCATTTTAACTCCATTGCAAATGCTCGCAGAATTTCAATTGCCTCGTTTGTGGAATTCATGTTGTCCAGGCAATTTAGTTTGTTCCCCAAAGTTTCGATGGTTGAAACGTGTAAATCACAAGTTTCTGTTGGAAGCCTATTAAAAATGAAAACGCGTTTGACTGGAAATCTGCCTCCATCGAGGGCTGCCTGTAAATAAGAAATAAATTCGCATTAACAACTTTGTCATTTTCCTTAAGCTCAAGGATGCCTAGGTCACGGCAACCTGTTACGCCTTAGCAAAATGGGCAGCAGCTGTCTTATGTTGACGAGCATACCTCTCCTTGTCATAACACCCATCTCAGTCGATGGAAGACGAGAATTATATGGTGCCTTGACGCATAACATTATCCGGAGAACATTTTATCGGCTAAAGTTCGGAAGACCATGCTTTTCAACGGTATTCATCTGTAATAAAATATCTGGTCTGGTGTGGAGTAAAGTACGAAAAGCAGTGTGGGGCCTTTTGTAGCTTCCAAACAATTAAGCAAGAAACATGCTTTACAGAACACATTGTGTTTAAAATAATGGAAAGGCAGAGGCGAGGCGTGCGGATGCATGCGCGCAGACACGAACGCACAACTCGCCTATTTACCTTCAATTCGAGCAAACATATTTCCTGCCATCTGTCCAATGTAGGCAAAATTAGTTTCTCTTTTCTAAACGAGTAGAGGACATGTGCGCAGCAACGGGGCTTCAATTGTCGAGTTGTACATTTTGACAAATTGGTAACATTTAGCCCCGTATGTTGTTTCTAATTTTGCTACTTAGAAGCCAGACACATCACTAAGGTGATTAATAGCGTAATATATTTTGATGCGGTTGAATATTTACTTCAAACATGGTCAGGTTTCCAACTGCCAAATATTTCCCGATCTTGGTCACTGGTACGCACAAAGTTTGCACAAAAGTTAGACTTGATATCCAGATTTTGTTGGTCTGATCGTGTCACTGTTCTTGGACGTAAGCACAACCTGCCCGTCATAGTTATTGAAATTGTTGCTATTTATTGCCAGACTGTGGGTCAAACGATTTCCCAGAGTAGCGTCTTAATGTGCGCTTAGATTGGCGGACAAAAATGTCTCTTTTAGTCCCCCAATTGCATTCGCAGCCTAGCTTACCTGGCAGCATTTTTACAATCATAAGCATTCTTGTGCTTGTACTCAGCCAGTCGTCATAAACTGTCGCGGGCTTCGCACACTGCGACGCCAAACATCATCTAATTGTTCTTCAATTTTTCGGCTAATTTAGCTGTTCAACTTATTCTTGAGACGACTGTCAGTTAACCATATCCTGTTACCCTTTTTATTTGTGCGTTTTCGCGTGTTTAGACACCACGAGACAAGGTGCAATGTTTACGCCGCGTCATCGATTCCCTTGTGTGGTCGCTGCGAAAGGCTTCCTCGCCGACGCACCGGTGTCTTTCAGACTCCGACGATATGAATTCACACGTGGATGCCGATTTTGCGCACGTAACCGTGCTTGAGGAGCTAAATCCATTCTCTTCCAAATTGCGCAAAAATTCCACATATAAAAATCAAACGTCAGTGGTCAGTGCGGATGATCTCTTGCCCTGTCTCGTATACGTTATTATCAAGGTAAGTTATATAATGCGCTACAAAGTGAAACACTTACCTAGACAGACGTTTTTTCTGCGCATTAAAGTAAATCGTGCTTAATTTTATTATTTAAAGCATTTGATGTGCAATTTCGTTAGCCAACAATTTTGGGCTACACTTTTTATAACTCAGTTTCGTTTTGAAGCTTTCATACCTTAGTGATAAGCAAAAGCGCCATCATTCATGAAGCATGATGCAGACGGGGGTGGAGGGGGGAGGAGGAAGGGGAGGGGCATTTTCTGCACAACACTTTAACACATCCCAAAATCACCACCGTGATGAAGTGTGGGCATTAAAATGTGTGCATTGGTTCTAATTTTTGTTCGTGAAGGGAGATACTTTTAACAGTTTATGTGAGACACTTTAACGTGCGGCATCTGCAGAAAACTGAGAGGAGCTCACACCTTGGTTTTTAATCTTCGCAAAAGGTTTGCAGACGGCCACACGGCGGATACGCAATCGCACTGGCCTAACAAGATTGATTAGTTGGAGGCAGAGTGGATGTCTGACGACCCACTCGAACCGCTCGCCCAATCGCAATCTGCTAGCAGTGTGGTTTCTATGCTAAAAAATATGGGCGCCTCAGTTCCTGCAGCGCAGCTCGTCAGGCACTTCCAACAGCTGCTTCTCTGTAAACCTAAGTTAGATGTTGCGCATGGCATTTCATTAAATATTGTATAGCTTCGTGTGTTATAGCCAAGAAGAAACCTATCGACTTACTATGACCTGCTTCGAATACTTGCATAGCAACCAACCTTCGATATAGCGAAGGAGAAGCGATATTATGTGCAGAGAATGGCATGCCTTTTGTATTGATTTTAATGTGTTCTGCGATAAACTCCTATTTGACTATTCCACCACAATCATAAGTGTTAATAGAAATGCTATTAAGTAGAAGTTTTAAATGCATACTACAATTATGCCAGATATTCTAAATACAAATGTATATCAGTCCAGAATATAAAAAATAAGAAACATAACTAAGCACAGCTTTGCATGGGTCTAAGACATGAGAAGGAGATGCCATTCGCAGGAAAGAATTGTTCGGATCGAGCGATTTGTGATGAGAGGAATGCTTCATCCGTTCAATTGTTGCTTGTCTAGTCTTAAAAACCACACAATGAAACAAGTTTGAAAACCTAATTTTCATAATCAGACGAAGTTCATTTAGAGCGTCAGGTGGGTCTTTCAGATTTACTCGGATTTTAAATTTTATTTAATTTCGCATCAGAATTTCATACACAGCAAAGTCACAAATGATGGTGTTTTTGTGACGTGAGCATACATTTTACAATTTGGTTGAGGCGAAATAAGGCCAACGAGACCATCTGCTTCAATGACAAATACGCAAACGCATGAACAGGCCAATTGGTTGGCTAACTTGATGAGGCCTGCGAGGAATCACCTATTTAAGTGGCATTTTAAAGATTCCTTTGAATTTCTTGGAATGGTAGACGAATAAAACGTTAAAGATTTAATGAATGTGTTCGTTTGGTTTTGCGCCGTTGTTTATTGTTACTCCTTTAAAGAAAACCATCAAGTTTTAAACCGAGTAGTGTGCAGTTAGAACGATTAAGTTATTCGTGTTGTTCAGATATTCAATTCTTTTTTAGTTCTGAACCATTCAAATGAAAGGTTGGTCTGGTAATTGGTACGTTTTGGTCCTGATCATAGCCGGTATGTGTAAAAGGAACCTGTGCATCTGTTATTACGATGACATTTATTTTCGTTAGTGGTAGCCGTGCGCATATCGAATAGCATCCGAATATTAGATTTACAATTAAAAACGAGGAGAACGATGCTCTAACTTTGCCTGATTTGTTGCTCAAACGCAGAACTGATTGCATAATGTGCAAATCAATCTTTCGTAAGAAAACGTAGACAGCGCAATATTTTCGCTTGAGATGCATCTTTCCTTTTGGAATGGAAAGGATGCTTAATTTAGACATTGTGCAGTAGGATATTGCGTTTTTTGCAGTACTGTGTTTTTCTGCAGTGGTACAGAAGTAAATACGTTTCATATGTTATGCGTTAACTGATAGTTTAGCTCTATATGAAATGTAATCAATCTGTTGTTTAGCCCTTACTACAAGTATTTGATTATTTATGTAGTTAACTTTGAAATGCGAAGGGAGGTATGCTATACGATATTTATGCATTATGCAGCAACGAACAGGGAATGGTGAATGCAGATACCAATTTACTCTCTCTCTCTCTCACACACACACGCACACACACACAAAAAGGAAGCCTATGTGGGGACAAGACTTTCCGTTTGCTTACCAAAATCTATAACATCCCGTGGTTTTGAACCGGTGTTCATTCTCACGTGCTCAAATTAGGTTGAGGCCTGTTTACCAGCTAACGAAAACACGGTTCAGTACGGCTGCTGGATCAATTTGTTGCTTCTCGTTTGCTTTATGCACTTTTCAAAAATTCACGTCTCACGCAGGTGTAGAAGCTAATATTGTGGACATTTCTCTCTTTGAACGCGAAACCAGTTAGGCTGACGTTGTTCCGTCGATCTCTTGCACCTCATCATCTTCTTCCTCAGTGTGGGACATGTTGATCAAATCTAGCTAAATGGAATCGGGAAGCCGCGTAGATCGAAGTGCTGGCTTTAACAGGCGCTCTAGGCGTAAACCCTCATGTTTTTCGTTGAAGCCTGGGCTTTGTATAGAAGTAATATGTGAAGTGCCATGGTTTATTGATAAAATGTTTCGATTAAACATTTATTTGCTCTCTTCTTGTGTTTTGAGTATTCCTGTGCTACTTTGTATTTTTTTATTGTTTTTCTCCAAACTGGCCTTCAGGCGAATCCTGCGCGATTGTTGTCGAACCTAAATTACATCGAACTATTTACTGATCATTCGTACACCTCCAATACCACCACGGACTCAACACTGCAAGATTTCTTTCTGCAGACAATGATTGACGAGTCAGTAATGCCTAAGGTGCACACCAGTCCCAAGCATCGAAGGTCTGGAAGATCCGCCTCGCCGGTTTTAAGGTATTTTCCTCAAACGAGTGGTGTTCCTCTGGAGAGGAAGGGAAGTAAATTAAACGTGGAAACACCTTCGTTTAGCGCTTCACCGGTGTGTGACCAAACGGCGGAAACTGTTGATCGCTTACTGGAAGAATGTCGTCTGGCTGTTGCCGGGAATGACCGGTGGCGCCTGACCGGTGCCGAGCAGTATATCTGGTGCCAGGTGTACACGGCAGTGCAGCATATTCGACATTTAATTTCCACGACCGAACTATAATGCCAGTCCTGTCGTTTCAGACAACACCCAAGTGCCTTGCTCTAAAGCTTTAACCTAACCCTATTTACCTTTGTACCGACCTGACGAACTTTGCCGGCGAGCTACTCAACACAGGGCTACAGCTCGTCTGTATTGCGAGCACCCGCTCCGGAATGTGCTTTGCAACAAGCGAAATTACTCGAAACAGTCTTGTTTTATTCAGTTGTCAAAATTTGTTTTCAGTGGTGTTTAGTGCGTGTTCTTCAGTTGGGCATCTACCACAGACATGTTATGTGGTCTGATTTGCGCTGGAACTGCTTGTCGTTTTGAAGTTGTTCTTACATTTAAATTCGTCCAGAGATATCGCTACGTGAATATTAGTAGCAATATACAAGTTCTTCTTTCTTGTTTCTTAGTCAAGTTATGTTCAAAAACACACACGCAAATATACAGCACTTACACATAATTCAAAATCCATTGCTTACTGCCTCGTGAATGTGAGTGATGTTCGTAGTTGTATTTGAACAAATTTTGGCGGTTCTCTATAGGAAGGAATGATTTGATCGTCGGCCACCCAAACCCATCGTGCACAATCTGCCCATGGCAGTAAGTTTTTAGGCGACACTCACGGCAGCTTCAGCAGCAGATGCAACTAACACGTTGTGGTCGGCACGCCTGCACAATGAGACCGGATTCGAGGATTTGTAAGAAATTGGGTGACTGTAGCTTTAAGGTATCGGCAAGTCATTGTCTTTAACTGGAAAAATTGTGTGGATGCATTCTCTTTCCTGCTTTACGCACCTGGTTTCCGGTTCCTTTTTTCATAAGTCGGTCGCGGTCATCTTGATCCTCGATCCTGCAAAACAGTTTAATTTTTGCACCTATCAGGCAATTAATGCTAAATTGTAAACCAATAAATCCAGCAATATATTTTGTAAGGCAGGCAGAATATATTTTAAATTCACTATTGTGAGTCCGGTTTGCACATTGTAGGCTATTCGAAGCAGTGGATGTTGCGTTTCATATTGGTCAGTTAAGCATTCTGTCTCTGAATAGTATGGTTATGGGAGATCATGCGCATTTGTACACTCGTGTATTAGACGAGACGGGCCTGGCAACTAGCCAACGCATGCAGAACGAGTTAGACATGCAAAATATAAAGCGTGCAAGAAGCGTGTCATCTCAGAGACGCGACTCACGCGGATGTGTAGTACGAGGTGGGAAGTTACGCGTATTAGTCTGGCTTCCCTACTTCACTGGTGTTCTGTGCCTTATTCACCATGAAGATTGGATTTCTGATAGTTAGCGTGTTGCTGCTAAAGTGCCTTCATCTTATGCGAGTGTTGGAATTGTGGCAAAAATATTTGAACATGAAATGCATATTACCTTGAAGATTTATTGCACGAATATGCAATTGTCATCAAAATGTTGTAGGCAAATACGCGACAGCCTCTTTTAATTCTTACGCTATTTTAGCACTCTTTAAGAATTCTATTTTACTAATTTTGTTGCAGAAAACAATTGATAATAGTTGAAGCTTTAAAATATGTCGTCTATCGCTGTTGATCGGTCTGGCGTAGTCGTTGCCGTGTCTGATGTCTGTCGTTCAGCGTGCACTTTGACTGTGTTTTGGTCCATCCTAAGGCCTGCCTCTGTGTCTGTTGTCTTTGCTGGGCACGTGGCACGCGTGGTCATCTCGATTTTCGTGTTCAAATTACCCGTGTCTTACTCAGCTCTTTACTTGCTGACACGTGTTGGGGCTCAGGCAGAATCAGCCTTCGGCATGGTTGTAACTCGCGCGCGTGTTCACTCAGCTCTGCATATTGGTGTCGCCTGCACATTGGGTTTCAGCGGTGCACAACATTCAAAGGTGTTATTATTGTGCGCTGTGTTGGAGCAGTCCATTGCAGCAAGGAGCTCACTTCTCCTGTGCTGGCTTACACAGCGTTGCCATCAGCCTTACGACATGCCTGGAGCTAGTCAATGCTCGCGTGACAGATTCTACACCTCAAATTTTGAAGGCATATTTACTGTCATTTCCTCGCATAGGTGTGATATAGTTTTAATTTTTCTCTTGCCCACTCAACGATTTCACCTTTTAAAATACTATATATATATATATATATATAGGCATATATATATATATATATATTGCCCATTTATCACGTAGTGTCATTTATGTCAATTTTCGTAAGGAGTTTCCTACAATTGGGAAGATCTACGTGGTGGAGAGCACATCCATTGAAGAACTTGGGCGTGGTCTCGAAATAAGTATTTACAATTAGAAAGTGTTTCATGAAATAAAGCCAACTAAATTATTTAACCTGTTACTCAGCAGATATTGTGTAGCAATGCTTCCGGTGAACGCCAATCTTTCTTCAATTCTAACAGGCCTATTGTGGACTCGTCACAGACGCTAACTTGACTCCTAATTGGCTGACCACGCATCGTGGTAAATCTGTCTTTCACAAGTTGTATAGTAGATGACGACTAGCCAATAAGTGTACTTATGAGAGGCAAGTCGAAGTAAGGATGTATTTCTGTCGTGGACTAGCGCTCTTAACTGAGCTGCTCTTTACTCACCTTGTACTCCAGGCATATAATTAATTTGCATCTCATACAGTTTGATTCCGTAGGATCCGCCAATCGGATAGGAAGTAGCTGTTGCATAGGATTTCTATCCGAAGAGCAATCGAAATCTGCATCTCTGTAACTCACGTAAATCGCTAAGAACTGTTTGTTGATTCCGTAGCTAAAACTAGTTTCATTAATTAAGCCAACCTGTTATTTTGCATAAAATCGTACGAGATGAAAGTGCGACACAAATCCGTAAACCTAGAAAGCCGACAGTTTACTTGCGGAAGTAAGCAGCAACAGCTTTGTCAATATTTGTTGACAAGATTATGTGAACGTTGTGAGACTCTGGTCCTCACATAAAATGAGATTCAATTTGTAGCACAATGACTAAAATCCTACGTTTCACGGCTGGATTTCAAAGATTAGACTTTTTAGAATGACAGTTGACTGCAGTTTCTGCACCGAATGTTTTTCGGTTGGTTTGAGCGACAACTATGCGGTTATCCTTTTGGCTATTTCTCGCTCTCATTTTGGTGCTCTATTTCGCTATTATGCCGCACGTTGATTAAACTAATATTTGACGCCAACATGGTTTATTGTTTGATCTCTCGCGTACACCCTCTGAATGCTTTGTGCCTATTTTAGAAAATTTAAAACGTTTTCCGTTATTTAACTTCAGGTCGTTCGTTGGCAAAGGTAATTTCAGAAAATTTAAAGATATAATTATGGGAAGAAAATCTCTTTTCTTCTGCTTTTGGTGTGCGAAAATATCTGCATCGTTAGTGCACCTCAAATTCCCCTCCAATATGAACAGAACAGTGTGTTTCCCGGCTAATGTGCTGTCCACAATTTGACATTACACCTTTGCTATGTTCGGTGGAAAACTACAAACCAGGCGCGAACAACTTTACATGCTATCGAATTGAAATTCGTTCGAAATTTGCACTCGAACACTGGACTCAAGCCTACTTGTATGCACGTATTCCGATTGGTATAATCAACCTGATTTATCGATTTAGAATAAACACACACTAATTGGCAAATTTCGATTTTTTTACAATGCCAACACGTGTGACTTGATTGGCATTTTACAAATTAACATTATAGTTTTGATTAAATGTACTGTGGCTTTGCTTTGCGCTGAGATATGCTGAACTTTATAAAACTAAACTTGAAGCCTCTTGGTGGAGTGGATTTCGCCTCGAGGTTTTCCTGAAAGCCAATTCCATATTTTGATATTCCATCCGGCGTTTAGGCTCTTTGATTCACATGCCTTCACCTTTATGTTCTATCATCTACGAATAAGCGCCATCCTCCCGGTTCGTCTGAATTTCGCCAAATGTAAGTCAGGTGCTGGAATTAGTTTATCACTTGCTTTTGGAATCACATGTCGCAGACATTTTATTAGCGCCTTGAGCATAACCGGCATGTGTAGTCATTTTTGCACCTGACGACAATTTCAGTTTCTGATTTTATAAATACTAAACAGACCACTTGTGAGCCTCGTGTTTGATCACACTAGTCACAGCAGAGTTGAATGATTTAAGTCGACTTGCATTCCTTATGGAGTCATTCGGTTTTGCTGTTGTTGTTCTGCATCCGCTACTTGCCGCTCTCTTCTGAGATGTAAAAATGATATCTCCGCCAGGTACTGAAACCTTGTTGACCAAACACAAACTATAATTTGAAAGTTATACTTCTGTTGTTTTGATGCGATTGGTGTTGAGGATTAATATAATCTCGATGTAAGAATTTGCGTATTTAATTTTTATTCAAGGGAAAAATTCTTTTCCATGTTAATATTTCAACGAAATCTGCCGACAATCTTCATTAGAAATGTGTTCTAAATCGTCTTAAAACCAAAACACACTAAGCATAGTTTACACAAAGTCTAAATGAAATTTCATTTATCAATTTATTGATATTCAGGCTATTGTCTATCAATGTAAAATATATTTTTTCTGCTATGAGCCTCAAGTTATATATATGCAATGATATTTTATAAACCTTAGTGAATAAATTCTATGTCAAGATAATATTACTCTTCGCACTTTAGTGCAACATAGCCTTCGTTTTCCGACTAAATGTTCGCTAATTCATCCGATTCATGGAGTTTTAGTTGATCTAGCTAAGCTATTGTTAGTTCTGTTCGCTGTTTGATAGGAGTTTCTTGTTCTAACCAATTAACTTTATTAGTTTTCAAGTTTTTCGACTAATTCGTTCACGACCAATATGTCAAACTAGGGCTAAATTAAATTCGACACTCTTTACTCTCTCGAACTGTCAAATTGTTACTAACACAAGCTTAACATTGCAGTTTATGACTATCATATATGCATAGATACACTACTGTTCGTATGCATATTCATACACGATAATAGTAATAATACAAATGTAGCTTACGTTGGTAAACCTGAATTTGTATATAAATAAATTTATAACAGAATTATCATTAATACCCTTTTAGATTTTGTTGACGATTTAGATTATGTGACTACGAAGATCATTGTTCTGAAGTATACAGTCGGAAGGATTGGTTGATTGTTACCAGTCCAAACTATTCTTGTGTTTGATATGAACACCAATCCAATTCTATCTAATTAGTCGCATATCACAGTAAGACTACTGACGCGTTTCGACCACCCATAATGATAATACGAGCACGACGGTAGACTTACTAGTAAGGATCAAACCGCGATTCATAAGTTATGAGAAATCAGATAGATTTATAGAATTGCTACCAATTAATGATCGATCATTTGTACAACCTATATACATGTAACAAAAGCTGACCAATGTTCATGCTTGTGACTGCATAGACATTTTGCAGCCAACATTTCCAGTCAATTGCAATGTATGCGAGACTGCCAGAGGTGAGAGGCGCATATCTAATTTTCAATGACTTATGAATTGAGGTTTGATCCTCGTTAGAGAATTTTCCGTTCTGATTTGATAGTAATCATGGCAGGTCGAAATGCGTCAGTACGTGTGATTGGTGTTGGTGTCGATATGTTATGCTACTTGATAGATTAGCTGGGATTGGTGTTTGTAACAAGCATGCAAAATTGATTTGGATAACTTTTGGCCACCATCCGCGCGATCAATGATTTGCGTTTTTGCTAAGTAAATTCGCATAATTATGCATATGAATTGTATAATTTATTTAATTAAAGTTTGCCAACGTTAAAAAATGCCAACCATACTTTGAATGTGATTTTTACATTACCAAACTTCCATCAGTTACATGTATTGACGCTTTTATTCCTTAGTTTGCCTACACCGGAATAAGACTTTAAATGGAAAAATCTAAATACATGTCGCGAAGACTGGAAGGAGCTGTGGTCCAGATTGTCTAGAATTTGTGCAGTTGAAATCCACATTTAGTAAACTTCAGGTGTGGGTATCGAAAATAAGTTTTTCAACACACTCAACAAACTGGTTTGCTACCCGATATTTTACTTGGTTTAAACACACTGTGTCAGAGAATTTCCAAAAAGTTAATAGGAAATATCATATGAGTTTGGCACTCTAAATGAAAAATTAAAAATAAAAATAAATCATTTAGTTCACAAGCCAGTGATGTAAGGCGCCTACGCTGCAATTAGTAAAGTTCACTGATGTACTACCTCTGCACTGTTCCAATTTCACCACCCTATTAGCACAATGCCATGCTTTTCTATCGGACTGTAAACAATTTTGAAACGGTGATTGTACATAACATTCTCTATATTTCCATTATCTATGTTGTGATCGTTTTTATTTTCCGATTCAAGAAAAAGCAATTATAAATACACTTTATTTTCTATACATTGTTGTTTGCATATTTTAATTATTTCTCTCCAATCTGAAGACTAATACATGTAATACAGTATATATATATATATATATATATATATATATATATATATATATATATATATGAGAAGTTGTTCATCAGCAACATTAATTTCCGTTAGCCCAGTTCTTCCTCCATCTTGTTTTTTGAGCAGATCTTCCTGACTCTGTTTGCTAGGAATGTTAACTAAGCTATTTTTGTGAGATTTTTGACACTCGCTTTTGTAGTGAATATATTGCCATATATATATATAATACTACTACTAAATTTATTTGGTCAACCAAGGCCAACAGGCCCAAAAATTGAAATGTTGTACAAATCAAAATTAGGATATGTAGAGATGAATGAAATTGTGACTAGCAAAGTATTTAACCATAGGAAAGGGAGGAGTTGAGAAATAATAGCGCTTTCATCAACTTCGTGGTAGTTCGGTTTGGTGAAAAAGAGATTCCATTTTACTAAATAGAATTGAGTAGAGTAAAAATCGTGAAGGGTTTGAGCGTCAATGCGGGTTAAGCTGTTGTCGGACAGACGAATTTGTGTATGAAGGTGGACCAGCTAAAGAAGTCGACCGACGGAATTCTTTGTCGCGGAAATTGAGTTTCTGGAGGGTAGTATTGTTAAAGAAGTGATTGTGGGCCGCCTTTTTAAATTCGTGCTGGGGTAGGAGCTTTATGTCCACGAGACGATCGTTGAATACACTACTGGCTTTGGAAAAGATATAGATTTTGTTAAAAATGTTGGGAGTGTGGTTGGATTGGATGGAAGAGTTGCTAGAGCGTGTAGCATAGTGGTGACTTGGGTGAGCAAAGTTAGACAGGTATAGGCAAGTTGTGATCTTATTATCAAAAGAAATGACTCGAAAGAGACGGGTAAAACACAGCAGTAGAAAGTTAGCGAGGAGTAGGCGTTCCCGATAATTCTGGCTGTGAGGGATGTCTCGCTTTAGAAAACTGGAGGAAATCTGTTCGAAGGCGTACGAGGAGGCTAGAGTGAGAGGATAGTAAAATTCGCTAGCGTATGATATGAAGGGTAGGATGTAGACCTTGAACAATGTGAGTTGGAAAGTGGGTTTGCTAGTCTTGAAGCTGATCAAACGGGCCCACTTGAAGAGTTTAGAAGTAGTATGTTTAAGATGTGGGGAGAAGTCTAGAGATTTTGAAAAATAGATAACAAGGTGCTTGACCAAGTCAATTATTTCAATATCATGTGGACAATTTGCATGCGGGAGAGAAAAGAATGAGTCAGAGGAGAGTTTCATCAGACGAGTCTTAGCGGGGTTTATTTTAAGAGAGATTCTGCTAAGCTGCGAATGTAGCGAGGATAAAAGCTAATATACAAGAGGTAAGGAAGGGTCGGATGCTGTAGGTTTACTGAATACTATGACCATGCCATCTGCATATTTGAACAGCTTGCAAAGGTTATCTTCAACTTGTACCTGCGCGAGTGTAAGGTTGGAAAGAACAGGACCAAGTACGGAGCCCTGGGGAACTCAAGACCGAGTAAGAGCTGGCCTCCAGTGACTATTTCCGACTTTTACGATTGCGCATCGGCTTCGGAGATAGTAACTGATAAGATTGAGGATGTTGTCGCACATACCACTGCTCAATAAGGCGGATTCAATTGCTGCAAATGACAAAGAATCAAAAGTCTTGGATCTATCTAGGAAAAGAAGAGTGCATTCATGACCTTTGGAGAAGGAGGAGTAACAGTGATTAAGGACACTCACTAAGTTGGTGGAAGAGTAGCGGCCATTCAGGAAGCTATGTTGTTCGTCGAGGAGGTAGCAGTTATCCCGAGACCTAATGAAAGGGTATATTAATTTGTACAAGACCCTATCGAAGATTCTAGTGAAAGAAGGAACGATAGTAATGGGGCGGAGATCATTGAATGAGGAGATCGAATTGCCATTTTTTGAATATGAGAAATCGTCGAATTAAGCCATTCCGGGTAAAGTTTATTAGTTTCGAGGCATCGGTTGATAACATCAAGAAACAGAGAGAAGAGATTCCAGCCAAGAAGGGTAATCATGTTGGCCAAGACACCGTACTGAACAAATTGGTGTTTAGATTTGATGTCCGGTTGCTTGAACGACGGAGGCCGGCGAAATGATGAACACCCGTAGTTTCTCAGCGTCTTCGTTGTCAAGCATCTCAACAGGCGGAGTAGGGATGGAGAAGGAGTCGAGGAGATAGTTTAGATAATCGTCGGCAAAACTAGAGTCGTCCGACTGGGAGAAGTTTATATGTATGAGGTATTGGACTTTTGTAGCAATTGGTGTTTGATAATTGCCAACTTTTTCCGGGAGTTAGGTGCTGTGCGAATACATGCCTCGATGTTGATAACCTGTTTAATGTACTCATCGATACGTCGCAGTGCGAGAGCGCGAACAAACGATGATGTGTGCAATCTAGAGTTGCGTGCAAGGTTGTCGCCTGCTTTAAACAGGCTGTTCAACTTGTTCGTCGCGTGTATGTTTTGAATGGAGATGGCAGAATTAAAGTGGGAAGATTAGACGTTACGGACATCGGAAAAAACACGAGGAGTGGTTGTCTGGGAGAATAAGATATATATATATAATCCCGAAAGTGATGTCGTTTTTAAGGCTATTATTATAATGAAAAAAACGTTTAAGCATTCAATGAAAGCAAAACACTACATAATTACCTGGTTGTTTAATTTCTAGAAGGAATAAGTGGGCTTGATTCTTTTCAGTAAGTTTTTCAAAGATATGTCGGCATAAATTTCTCGGGTCTCCATCTGTTCTCCTTAACAGATCAACATGTCAAAATGATTTATTTATTTATTGAATCGTATCCGCTGGATTGGTAGGCAATGTTAGCTTGACTTGAATGCACCATTTCGGCTAACAAACGTACCATCATTGGCCTATTTGTTTTATCATGGAAGAATTATAGTTCATTCTCAGCTGCATCAAATTTTCTTACTGTTGTGGCATTCTCATCCATTTATCTCATTAAATGAATATTGTTTGCGCAGGTAGTGTTTGCAATTACCTTAATTTTGTAACCTTGATATAAACAACTGACCCATTATGTACATGCATTTGTCAGTATAAACTAAGAATTGTATAGTGTGGAGAAGGCAATTCATTTCCATCCATGGTAGCTTTATTGGATCTCTCTCTTGTGCATTGTTCCGGTACTTATTTTCTTCCATCGTTATCAAGACCATTGATCACGCAGTAAATTCTAAATTATGGAGAGACTAAGTGAAACTATAGAGAAGTGTAAGCCGTCTGATGTAGATGATTCTGTTTATATTTATTACAAATCATAACAGTTAGAATTCTGTTATTTTCCTTAAAAAGAATTGCATTTTGCATAGTGCTGTCATCGTTAGAGCTGATACCACAATTGACGGTTGCGGGACAATTGATAGCACTCGTAGGTCGATAAAATCTTGATTCCTTTAAATTTCCATTTTAATTGATTGATGGGTTCTCACTGGTCCCGTGGAGTGAAGCTGCCCTTCTCATTGCTTATCCGGAAATGATTTTGATTGCAGATTTCCGAATTTTCGGGACTTCATTTTCAGTCCCATCACCAGGGTTGACAGTACACTCACAGGAAAAAAACAGCTTGTTACAAATGCGGTGTCCTCATTCAAGATTTATTTTACTACCTAAATAATTTTTATTGTCTGCCCTAATATGCTGTCTTCATACCCATTATCCACATGACCCCACCCTCGCACAGAGCAACCTATACGCATATAAGTGTAATTTAATCTAAAGTGAAATTTATGTTATAATTATAAGAAAACCATTTGGATTGACATACACGCCTATCCGTTATGTTGATTTTTTTCCCGACGCAGAGAAGAATTAACAATTTCTTGTTTTAATCATATTGTAGTAATTGTCAAATTCCCGGTTTACCTAATCTCATCCTGTGTGCTATAAGTTAGAGAGAGAGAGGTTAGTAAAACTGTTGAAAGAACAGTAATACTCTATCGTTTGGAAAAGACCGAATACGGAGCCTACACCAAAGAATCCTATCTCAACCAAATACACATTTATACACTTATCCTGTATAAATTTATTTTTTCATTTGAATATCTGTGTTCAAAACATAAACAAATCAATGAATATATAAAATTACGTGCAAGCAATAAGATGGGTTCCTACGAATCATCTTGGGTGTATAATAAATTAGCGATATATATATAATTAGCAATGGAATCAATTATTAAACAGGGAATTAAACAGAAACAATCGTATTACGGACAAGAAAAGAAAACCGTCTACCTGAACATCCTATTTAAGGGAGATACAGTTTCCCGAATGAGACAAAAGAAAATTGAAGCGGCTTTAACACGCACATTTAATGCAGCTAAATTACGAGTGTTATTTAAGGTAACATACTCGCCTTTACCAGCAATCAACGAGAAACAGCCGTTAATGTCGACATCAAATATGATTTACCAATATACATGCGCAATTTGTCGATCAACTTACGTAGGCCGATCGACCAGACGGTTAATTACTCAAATGAGAGACATTGCAACTTAAACGCCTGTTTTAAATCAAATGGTGAATACACGTCTGCTGTTGCGCAACACATCAGCGAAACATCGCACGTATGTTCTCCAGACGTAGCATTCAAAGTAATTACTAAATGCAAAACAAAAGGGAGCTAGCCACATACGAAGCCTTATGGATAAACAAATTGCAGCCGGATTTATGTAAGCAGAAGAAGCACGTACAAGCATTGAGATTGAACTGGATGTTACGCACGCAATTTGATTGGTTTCTATTTTTCACACTCTCTTTGTTCACATATTTCTATCTTGTTTTGTTTTACAATTTATATATAAAGATATGTTCATGAGTAGATATTTGAGAAGACCATGAGAAAGAAAATTTTCTTATATGTGATAAAATTTCTTTTTGTTTTTGCACACAAGAAGGGTACAATGAATATATATATATATATATATATATATATATATATATATTACATATAGTGAGTTGGCTTTGAAGTCGCGTTGTCGTAGACTTTACATGAAGTTAGCTACACTACACCGGTTAACACATTCGTATAGTAGATTTTACGGTCGGTTTTTTCATATTTACTACCCAAGTGAGGGGCGCAGTAAAGGCTCCCACTGGTGAGTCGCCAGTAAGCAAGAAATGAATTTACACGAGATTAAACGTTCCGTTCATGCCATCTTTGTTTCATGCTTCTGGTCATAAATGAACTAATTTGTTACAATGTGTGACAGAATAGGCATCATGTTGGTACCATGTAACTTTCCGGTACCATAATAGTGGTATCGGGTATTAACACAATAGGCATATTTTTGGTACCCTCCACGGACTTGATATGCATATAACATATAGTGAGTTGGCTATGAAGTCGCATTTTCAAAGACCTTGCATGAAGTTAGCTTCACTAATGCAGGTTTATACATTCGTATAGTAGGGTGCACCGTAGAATTGTCCAACATTCCTCACACAAATTTATATTTGGTAAAGGGCATAATATCGGCTCCTACTGATGAGTCGCTAGTAAGCACGAAAGGTATGTACACGTGAGATTATACTCTCCGTTCATGCTGGCTTTGGCTTACATTTATTGTCATAACAGAACTAATTTGTTACTATGTGCGCAACCCCTAATACACAATTTAATATATTTTTAGGTTCTCCACCACAGACAGTATCTATTGGTAATAACAGTTTGTATTTTCATTCAATTAAAGTTCGAAATATAGAAAAGCGCCAAGCAGAGATTAAATGGCTTGTCCAGGCTTTCTGTTAAGTTGGATATTCATTAATGAATTGTTAAGATACACTTTTAATGTTAAAGATTCTAGAAACTTCATTCGTGGAGCTATGTAATTTAGTGCATTTTAGAAAAGACAGACAAGAGACGGTCGGTCGGAAGCCAAAGTAAGCAGGCAGATTTGAACAAAACCTAAATCAAAAACCGAGACTTTTTAAGTAATCGCCAAAGTCGATGCGAACGTTCTCCTAACGTTAAAACTCTAGTTCTAGATAATTTACTTTTCTTATTTAACTTCACTTGAGGCAAATCAGATACACAGGAGTATGTTGTTTTTAAGTTGCGTTGAATGCTTAAGAAAAGAACTTTTTCTATTTTCATTTACTGACAGGATGTCAATTTTGCAATTGCTTGCCACCGATAGACTTCCTGCCTTTTCTTTGCAAATACGTAAGAAAGGAACAGTTATGTCACTAATAATAATGCTAGGCGAATGACTATCTGCTGTTCAAAGCATTAGCAACAAATTAATAGCCAAATTAGCCGATAACCAACTGCACAACGACATTAGATTAAATAATTATAATGCCACTGCAGACAGGTTTTTGATTTAGGTTTGTTTAAAATAAATATTGACGAACAATTATATATATATATATATATATATATATATATATATATAATATAAATAACAAAATGAATTATAAATAAAACAAGCCCATTTATTAGTACTATGCAATTTTTATTTCCATATATATCGGCAATGCGGTTTGATCCTCGCTAGTCAGTTTGCCGTCGTACTCTGATGATGATCATGGAAGGTCGAAACGCGTCAGTGCGTTGCGACTGGCGGTAGTTTTATTATGTTATTCGACGATTGGTTAAATACAACGGGATTGGTGCTTACTTCAAGCTCGCAAACTTGATTTAAAGAAAAAGTCATCTGAAACTTCTCAATATGTGCAACAAGGATGGCGAATTGACTTGCAATGCTCCATAATCTTCGCAAGATGATACAGAGAGATGATGGACAGTCCAGCAGCTAGTCTACTAGCCGATGCCTACATGTCTTATCGGAAAACATCAAACCTACAATAATTTATTCAAATAATTTCCTCGCATACCTGACTTATTTTGAAGACACTTCCCTAGATATAAATGAAGATAACAAAATAAGCCATATGTTAAACGATTTTAACAACATGGAACATCACATGCAGTTTACTTTCGAGTGCGAAAACCCCCAGTCTACGCTGCTGTCTTTTATTTACTTATTGCTATTGCGACAGATGGATGTCGGTCGACGAATGAGGACATATCGAATGCAGACACGGATTCGACAGTACACCCATCAGCACACCGCAGTCCTAATTCCCCAAAAAAGAAATTTGGTGCGAAACTTGTCCTGCAAAATAAAGAAAAACTGTTCTTAAAGATGTTAATTAAAGGATACGCATTGTGCAACACACCTTTATTATCAAAACGAGTATCGGAAACGTTGCCCTCCGAAAAATTCGTAAATCAGTGACTTTTCGAATGTCTTATAAACACCTGGTGTGTTATTGTACAACAAAAGGCCTACTGAATATAAATGCCACGGATAAGCTCTCTGCAATCGAAAAGTTCGTCTGTGTGCTATGACGTACTGTGAGGTCGATTGAAAATGAAATGAACTCAAATGCGCTTTAAATTAACCAAACCTCAAAAACGGGAGAAGATTTGCACAACAGCTGAACACATTATTCATAAAACTCACACTCCAAACCAGACGGACTTCCAGGTGCCAGTCCAAAACAAAAACAAAGAAGAGAATTTCGCACTGCGAAAGTTGCTGTGTGCAGCATCTGCCAAGTCTTAACAAAATGCACGCACGAAATTCGTACACTCGATGTATCCACGAGTTTGGCTCGTAGATGGTGGATTTAATCTGTCTCTCTATGCTCAGCAATGATCCGATTGATCCTCATTTCCAAGTACGCGCTGAGTTTGGCATCGTAGTGTCATCAGTCCGCGGGCTTCCACATTATTCAAGTTTGTGACGTTAAGATAAATATTTAGCAAATTTTGCTTAACAAGTCGCCAAACAGCGATTACCGTCAGTCGCATTTACTGACGCGATTTAACTTTCTATGGTCGTCATTTCAAATCAAAACGGAAAATTGAATAGCCAGGATCGATTAGTATCAGATATTTTAGGCATACACACAACTTTTAGTTATATACCAACAAATGTAACTCGGTTAGTCATTTGTTTCTTAGATGGAGCTCATATGGCATTCATTTAGACCCAAAGTCCCAAATAACCATCCTCAAATTGTAGTTTGTGGCAGGGTGGCTCAGTGGTTAGAGCACCAGATTCCGAAGCAGACGTGCCTAGGTTCGAGTCCTGTCCGCGGCAAATTCTGGCCAGTATGTGATGAGCTCCCAATAAGGACGAAACTGGTCTACTGGATGAATTGCATTTTCAACACTACACAATTCTTAGTTTATACTGACAAATTTTTGTACATAATGGATCAGGTGTTTATATCAAGATCGCAACCTTGATTATAGCAATTGTTATCACCACCCGCGCAACCAATTACAATTTAATTACATTGCAATTGACTGAAGATATCAGCTACACCATCTGGGTGCTGTTACGAAAGAAGCTACGAATCGAACCTTCTATTAGTAGGTTAAACTGCGTAATACTCACTTGAACGGCAGACAAGTAACTATTCCATTCGGCATAACGAGACTTTACGCTGAGCAATTTAAACAACTCGATCCAACATTCAAAATTATGCAATCTATCTCTCTTCCTTGTTTTTAATAGGGAGAATAGTAAAACTCAAAATTTTTTCCACTCTTTAAACCGCAAAATTGTATGAATTCTCCTAAACGTATCTGCAAAGTTAAACAATAAATCGTGATAAATTTATTGAAGAAAAGTTTTAACTGCATAAATAACTGTTAAAGGTTGGATTAAATATTTTACGAAACAGTTGCATAAATGAAAAAAATCTGTCAGCCTACATTCCTGTAATTTTTTTTGAACATTGCTTCTGTTGTGATCTGCTGCGCTTACCACAAACGCTAATTATTATTTCAATTAATGAGTAGTAATGCAATCAACAATATCATCATCTATAATAAACTGTTATCTTAACTGTCATATCAGTGAGCAAATGTGATTGGCAGAACCCTAAAACTGTAAACCCATTACTATATCAAAATATAATACAAATGGAACACACACTTAGTCTACCACAGTATCAACAACGAGAGTTATTATTAGTTTGCTATTTAACATGAGCCAAACACGAGGATGGTTGGCTAATATGCATTTAACCGGAAATAGAATAAAATTGTAAACGAGAAGCACAGATTTAGTGCAACAATCGGACAAGCGCATACAAACACGTAGACCGACGTTTGTTAGTGACATTAACTATTTCACGTATACATTGGTAGTGAGGTGTAAACCTGAGGCGTGAAACCTTATGCGAAGGGAAACCAACCGGCATTACGCGAGTCCAATATAGAAAAAGCTAATTGACCAGTAGAATAAGAATAACGCCTAAAACCACTTTAGTCCGAAGCTAAATTTCACGTTTCACGGGTATCATGGCAAAATCGGAACACTCGAGTTTAGCGCGAATTTGTGGTGCGTTGTGGCAGATTTAAGGACGCCGAAATCAACATGGAAGTTGAAAATGCTCGGAAACAGGCACATCTCCGTTGCACACTTGTTTTGTTTGCAAAACGCTGACTTGGCAAATAGCCTAGCGTTGATAAGTCACAGATTGAATAGGACGAGCTTCGACGTTCCGAAATAATTTACTGTAGTACCAGCATTAAATTGAGGTTGTCGTAGCCTCAATTGTAACAGTAATACGAACGCCATATTGGGTTTCAATCAGGCAATAATAAATGTTGCCAAGCGGTCAACATTTTCATTACGTAATCACAATACCATTGATGTTGCGAAGAATAAAATAGAGAAACGGATTTACCCTTGATTTTGCTAATCTTATTTATTCACCTTATATGCTATATATATATTTTATTATCACGTATAATCCGTGATGTTATTAGCACAGAAAATGAATGTCAGATATATAACTTATGAGACAACTCATAGATGCTTTAATAGACGAATGATAATAAATATTTAAATTGAATTGAGACACAAAAATGGGCGGATTGCGAACCATCAGGTTATGAGAGTCTGGTGCGTTAGAAAATCTTTATAAATCTTTATTTTTGACTTGATAGCATCTGCAAACTCTATCCAATTGAACATCTAACTTGCCACACTGATAGAGATAAGGTTGTTGTAAAATTAATTATTTTTAATCAAATCTTGTTTGGTTAACACAACAGTTTTGGCACGCCGATCGTCTTTTTATCGAGTAACAGTTGCATTAACGTGCTTTAACGGAGTCTTTGTGCTACTCACAGAAGCTAAGATACTGTAGAGCATAATATGTAGTTAAGTTCGTGATCTGCCATCGTGGCATTGCAAGTTATTTCATCGCTCACGATAACTCGGCTCTCTTCAGGCAGACGCTTATTGCGAGGCGTTCGTGCCGTACTTTAGAAGGGGGACGCTGACAGGCTGCCTCAGCAACTAATCATTTGCTTTGATTGCCAATAGCGAGACACAGCACCGGAGTAACCAACGCATGAGTACAAGTTAGAGTGGTAGCGAGACCACAACACACGCACAATCCAGGTAAATCTGGCGACGAGTAAAGTAACGTTCACTTTTTCTTTAACGCTTCTCTGAATCCCTTAACAAATAATATTACAGCACTTACGAGTGGATCGATGGAGGTATAGTGCTTTGACTGTTTTCGACTTGCAGCCAAATTTTATTGTTTTGTCCTGCTGTTAAATGGCTCTTATTTGAGTGTTTGTAACTACCAGCACTTTAAGTCATCACTGGAGGAACATTTCATGACAGAGTTACAATTTAGGATTTCCAAGGCATTGTTTACAAACTGATAGGCCTTACGTCGCATTTTTCATTGCATTAGCAATTTCTGGTGCTTTAACATTTATTATCCCGTTTTTATAGCTGTTCGTTTGACAAAAAAATATTTTAATGTGAAGAAATAAATTTTCATTTTAGAGTATATATTTCCGGCGAGTACACACATTTTGTCTAGCACTACAGCGAAAGGTAAGCATATGGTAAAAATTGCTTTCTTTAATATAGGAGAGTATTAATTGACAGTGTTGTCGAAGCTTTTTCGTATTCTGTCGTGAGATAAACTTGACAAAAAATAATTTCGAATCTTCTTTATAGCTAAACTCACGGTTACGGCGTATGGTGATTAATCACTGATTAAAGATTTTTGCACTACATATATGAAAATTGGTATCCAGAATAAACGTGCATATGTCCGCACGCCGTGTTATCTTATTTCATATTACTTGTTTTCATTTTCTCGTATATTGCATATGTTCGTTAATAAAAACGTATTCTGTCAAAATATTTATTGTGGGAATTTTCTTTTTCTTGTTTATTTGTCTAAAAACGTACAAAAAATTCTCAAAATGGGCACAAACATACGTAAACTTTATATATATATATATATATATATATATATATATATATATATATATATATGAGTATGTGTGTGTTTGTGCTGTACTTCCGTAGAGGTATGTTAAATAATGCGTTAAATCTACATTTTATGTTGACGTTGTACTTTTTATATACAACTATGCATAGTAAAAATTGTAGTAACAGATTCTGGAAGTCTTATTTACGAAACATCTTAATCTTTCTCAAAAAAACATACACGCTCATATTGTTTGAATTAGGATTACTGAGAAGGATACGTTTTATTATCGCGGTAATAATGCACCGTCTGCATCTCTGTTTAAAAGAATTTGTCTTAAAGTTTTAAATTTACAAAAGGTTGTCCCGTATGTTTTCTACTTATATAAGAAACGAAGACATAAATTATGCAGTCGAAAAATTATTGTTAAGACAGCAAATTGAAATTTGTTGACGTGTGTAAATTAAACAGCGATGTATTTTTCGTATTAGCCTGCATACTTTATCATATTTGTGTGGACATAATTATTGATTATTCGGCCACTTGTGCTCGATCTAATTCGTTTTTAAAAGGCATTTTTCTAGAATATAATTTCTGTAAGCGCGTTTTTGTAGTGCAAAAATCACATTTCAAGATGCCTCTGATAAATCTTTGTTAAATTGTGATAATTTATATTCATTATCGATTTTGTAAAGGGATAATTTTCCAAAAAATAATTTTATTATTTATTACGTAGATTAACGATTTCATTCATTGTTGATCAATTAGAGTTATATCTTCAATTATGTATTAGGTGTTGCGAACCTAGTAACAAATTAGTTAAGTTGTGACCAGAAGGATAAAAAGATGAGATGAAGGAGGATTTAGAGTATTGATATTTTAAATTCAGAATTTAATTTATTTTTATATGCTTTTCGTTTTTAGTGTGTTCAAAAATTCATAATCACATCATTCAAGTTAAAATCACACATAATTCTTTCAGAAGCGTAGAAATGCATAGTATTCATGCGACATTAAAGAGAAATCGGAATATTATCATGAAAATAATGTTCATTTCTGTTAAATCTTCATTTACTAAACTTCACGAAAATACAATTCGGAAATTGTTTAGCATACCGTTATGGTTGGTTTAGATACCTTATTCAGGTAATCTGCCTTGAATCAAATACTAGTCGAACAATTTCGAGTTTGACTTAATAATTATCAAATTCTTAGTGTGACAGGTTTACCGTCAAAAAAGGCTTCCATGACAGAAAGCTGAAATATTCGGAGTACAAATGAAGAGAGTGGGTGTAAAAACCTTCAGCCGTGAAACAAGGGCCAGTCTATTTTAAAGTATGTTTAGCTTTTACTAAACATTTTACTAGGCTGTCAAATACAAATTTTTTTGAAAATTGGTTTGTGCGACTAAAACAGATGCTTTTATTGCAGACGTGGGGTTTCTATTCAAGTGACAGTGTCCATGAACCGACTTTTTTTGCAATATTTCGCTTCATACAGCGGAAGTCTACACAAAGATGGAAGGAGATATTTCGGCTTAACAAACTATACCAATTTCCCAGATAAAATGGGAAGGGATATTTTAATACGCAAGCATCTAATTATTTAGACACAACACATCTTATCTATGCGGAGCTTACCGAAACATGGCCTGCTGCATGATAGCAGATAAGGCATCAACAGGCTTTAGGCTTTAATTAAATGTGATGCATGTAAATTATTGGACGGCTTCTTGATTTGTAGTCAACACAAATTTCAAAACATTTTTTGTCTTGCTTTACGAAAATATAGAAATGCAAGTAGAAAACTATTGCATAATCAAGCAACGGGTATTGTGCAGTAAGAAGTTTTATTTCAACGTATTAACACGTTTTTGTCTATTGTAGCGTGCAAAAAAACTCAAAATTTCAATGAACGCCAATGCAAAAACTCAAATTTAACGTAAAATTCGAAAGAAAAATATGTCATTTACCTAAAAATTCATGGAAAAGGGTGCGACCATATGGAATGAACACCATGTACAATCAAATAAAATTGTATATTGTGAATTACTGATAGCTAAGTAAATCATTTATTCAATGAATAATTGTACTCCGTTGTTAAAAACATCGAAACCGAAAGAAAACTTGTCGCCATGATTAAAGAAGGAGATAGAATAGGTTTTAACAGAACGAGCGATACATAAGTTGCTCAAAGTCGAATATTGTTTCATTTAACTTGTTAACATCGTCATCTATAAACTCCAGTGTGCACACTTTGTATACTCCAGATATATTTTATAGTCGTGCATTTGATGCGGTACGAGTGACATTAAAAGTACAACTAAAGTGGAGAACAAAACACGAAGTGAGTAAAGCACCAAAGGTATCATGAGACTTAAACGGCAATAACAAATATTAGGCCGCTTTTATTTAATTTAATTAAATGATGTCATGATTACCGCGAAATATGATAACTGATATCGATCAAGGCCAGAGTGTATGGATTTACGGGAGTAACAGGTGTTCAGAAATATTTGTAATTCTCAATTTCGTTGAACTATAGCATACATTAATATCCATCATGTTGGTACCATGTACCGACTCGGCAACCATAGAGATAGTACCATGTACATTTTAGGTACTATAACATTATTATTGGTTACTACTGACAATAGCCATAGTGTTAGTATCCTTACAGACTTTGTATATATATATATATATATATATATATATATATATATATATATATATATATATATATATATATATACTATATAGTGTGAGTTAGCGTTGAAGTCGCATTGTCGAGACTTTATATAATGTTAGCTTCACATCTACAGGTTTACACATTCGTCTGTGAAATTGTATCGTCCTATTAGCCAACATTCCTCACCCAAATATAAAATTGATAAAGGTCGTAATACCGGCTCCTACTGATGAGTCGCCAGTAAGCACGAAACGAATGTGCATGAGATTATACTTTCCGTTCATGCTGCCTTTGGTTTATCCTTCTGGTCAAAACTGAACTAATTTGTTACTAGTTTCGCAACACCTAATACATACTGGCATATATATTAGTCCTTCGCAACAAACAGTATTTAACTGTAATATATTGAATTGAATGATGTCATGCTTACCGCGAAATGTGATAGCTGATATCAATCAAGGCCAGAGTGTATGGATTAACTGAAGTAACAGGTGTTTAGAAATTGTTGTAATTCTCAGTTTTGGTGAACTATAGCATAAATTGATATCCATCAGGTTGGTATCATGTACCGACTCGGAAACCATAGTGTTAGACCATGTACACTTGATTAATCTCCAACTAATTTCTGCCCAAATGTATAGTTTGGCATACGCCTTGCGTGAAACGGCATTTACAAAATTGAATCTCGTTTTATAGCGCCATCATTTTGTTTTTCTATTATCTACGTTTTTGCTATAATCGGATGCATCCAAAGGAAGCATCGTCGGTAGTAATTTTGAGATTAGCCAGACATAAGTATGGTTGTCAGATATCTTTTTAACGGTTCAACAGTGCGGGCGTCACCTTTAGAATTTCCAAGTATTGCTTTCGTGGTTTGTCGTTTTGATCTATCAGTTTCGCAAAGATCCACTTGAACCAAAAATCCAAGTTCGTCATCGTTATGGCTGAGAGATGATTCGTCCCTTTCCTCCGAAGGCTTCAACATCGTTAATACTAACCACTATAAATGAGGTACGATCTAATCTTCGCTGACTAGCTACGTTTCGGAACGGCATTTCCCGTTCCATCATCAGGCCTCTAATCTGCAAGTTGAAATGTGTTTCTTTAGTTTAAAATTTAAGTAATTTTTGTCCTTTTTTGTGCGATGAGCTTTGCTCCGATGAAGTAACGCGGGAAAGGATATCAAAAATTAGCCCTTTAAAACTATATTTAATTTATTTATAAAATAATATTTAATTTTAAGACTGTTCGATAGAGTTTATTTAGCTCTGGCGGCACGTTCATAGAGAGCCCTGTCGAAAAAGAATATTATTATAATCAAGTTTGCGGCCTTGATATAAGCACCTGACCCATTAATTACTTACATATGTCAGTATAAACTAAGTAATGTATAGTGTCGAAAAGGCAACGTCTTGTAGGACCATTTCAACCTTATTGGGAACTTGGGTCATACTGGGTGAGAATTTGCTAATGGGATTAGGCTCGAACCTTGGTATCAATGCTTCGGAATCTAAGTTTAAATCCACTGAGCCATCCTGCCGCACACTACACTGCACACAATTTTCAGTTATATACTAACTAATGTTATTTGGTTAATGATATTTTACCTTTAGGTGGAGCCAAAGTTCCAACTAACCATACTCAATCTGTCATTAAAGAACAGACACCACACTACATGGGGAAGTGGTATTGAAATGAACATTTATATAATTAAACGAACATTGATTGCGCGGGCGGTGATAACAATTATTATAATCAAGATTGCGGTCTTGATATAAGTACTTCGTCGAGCAACAATATAGACCGTATAAACGGTGTTCCCATTAGTAAAGAACTTTTGTAGAGTAGTTAACGCATAAATGCACCGCGTATATTGATAAAGCGAACTAGCTAGACAAAATAATCTTTCAAAAATTAATATTTAAGCTCTTAACAGTTAATGCAGCAGATTGAAACAAATTGTTTAAATCAAAGTTGTGATCTTGATATGAACACCTGGTGCATTATATACATCAATTTATCAACATAACTTAATTATTTTATAATGTAGAAAAGACAAATTCTTATTTGGAACATTTTTCGTACAGTCCAGAATTTTCTGCGGAAAAAACTCAAACCTGGGCACGTCTGTTTCGGAATCTGTTGCTCTAACCACTAAGCCATCCGGCTCTACGCTACACACACTTTTTATATGTTGGCCAAATGAGTTGGTGTTTATCTCTTGTGAACAAGATTGTCTTTAATATCTTTCAATCGTGAACTGTATCTTACATAAAAACAGCCCACAGAGAAGTATAAACAAGCTGTACATTTATATTATGCAATCTTTTTAAAAAGTAATATTCCTATATTGCTTAAACTTTACGCTTTCTTTGTACGCCGTTGTGTAATTCTAACGAATAATCACTAAATGCAAAGCATATTTACGAAATTCTTCCTTAGAAAACGCGTCTTTGAGTTTCTTTTACAACATAGAAATGAATCATCAAAAGTAGAAAATGCGGATTCTTATGTTACATTTTCTTCGAAAAATGACAATTAATAGAATTGCGTGCTTATGGCCTATTGCACTAACCCGTGATGAAAATACAACACGTTTTCTGAAACTCTCATCCAAATAACGGTTTACAATTAACAAACGAAAAGTAAAATTTAACCTACCCTTTCAGCATCTTCCTGATATCATGCGAAGTTTTATCCATAATGTCAAAAATGGACCTGTCCAATCGCTGCCAAGAGCTAACGTTCACGCTCATTCTGCCTTGATAAGCGTCAGTAAAGTGTTCGTAATCTACGCCTTGTTGTGATGTGTTGTCATAGGCGTTCATGTCGTAGAGAGCAGTACCTCTACAAATTATAAATCAGAAAATTAATAACTTAAATCATACAATATATGCAAACACGACTTTAAACAAAATATCCTACAGATGTGCACACATATATTCAATTGTATACGGTTATATTTGTGGATGCATTAATATTGAACGGGAATGGATCTGCATATAAGTTTTCATTTGTATATGTTTGTTTGTTTACATATGGAAGCACGCTGCATATACATAGGTACGCATATATCTATGTATCGTTGTGTGCAGGTTATAATATATGTATGAGATGAATACAATAAAACTGTGACGGGATAGGGCAAAGCCAACTAGGACTTCCTATTTTCCCATATTCCTCACCCAAATATTCAATTTGCAAAGGGCGTAATACCGGCTCATAATGACGAGTCGCCAGTAAGCACGAAACGAATGTGTATCAGATCATACTTCAGCTCAAGCTGTCATTGGTTTATACTTCTCGTTATAATTTAACTAATTTGTTACAAAGTGCACAAAACCTAATACATAATTGAATATATATTATGTCTTCGCCACAATCATTACCTAACTGTTATATATTTCATTTTATTATGTTATGATTATCGCGAAATATGATAACTGATATCGATCAAGGCCAAAGTGTATGGATTCACTGGAGTAACAGGTGTTCAGAAATTTTTGTAATTCTCAATTTCGGTGAACTATAGCATAAATTGATATGCATCATGTTGGTACCCAGTATCCTTTACAGACTCGGTAAATATATTATATAGTGTGAGTTAGCGTTGAAGTCGCATTGTCCAGACTTATTTCCAGCTTGATTGCCCTATCTTATTAAAATATGTGATAATTACTTAAGAAATGGGCAAGATGGCTAAAAAGTTTGAAGGCAACTAAAATTTCTCGCATTTTTGAAGAAGAGATTACTCTGCGGCGAGAATTTTCTGACAATGCGTTATTATTGGGCATCATAATCATAATGAACCTATTTATCCTAAACTTGTCTCGTGAATGAAATGCAGTTATAACGCTGTTTGCTCGTAAAACGCATTTTGACTATTATATATATATATATATATATATATATATATATATATATATATATGCCTAAATGATAAAGAATAGACTTAACCAGAAACAAATAAATGGAGCACCTGACACGTTTTAGAAAAAATATGCAATAACTAGGTTTTGCTATAAGGCTGAACTTGCAGATTTAGCTACTTCAGGTTAGATTTATGGTCATTTTTGTATTTATATATATATATATATATATATATATATATATATATATATATATATATATATATCTGTTCTAAAGTCTTACAATGCCAAGCATTGTAGATGCCCAAAAGCAACCTTATTAGAAAACGAGTATACATAAATTTTAGTTCAAGAAAGTATAAGGTATAACCTGCAAAAGGAAGGCATTAAAGCCATAATAAACCATAATTCTGTATATTTCACTACAAGTTTTGAAAGGGCATGCGCTCTTTGAAATGCTAACTTCCTCGAAAAATTGTTAACTGACTTCTCGAATGCTTAATACACAATTAATGTTTTTATACAACAAAACGCCCACTGTACATAAATTTCATAGACAAGCTGCCTACCCCCAAATGAAATCGTTGCTAAGAGCTCTACATAAGCCAGTTTAGTAAATTACCTAGGGACTTCTGGCAAAATAGCTAAAGTTTCCGCAATAGATGAACGTATTAGTATAATCAAGGTTGCGATCTTAAAATAAACACCTGATCAATTAATTACTTACATATGTCAATATAAACTAAGAATTGTATAGTGTATAAAAGGTAATTCAACCAGTAGACCGGTTTCGTTCTTACTGGGAACTCATCGCGTACTGAAAAGAATTTGCCGCGGACAGGGCTCGAACCTGCTCACGTCTGATTCTGAATCTGGTGCTCTACCTACAGTGCGGCAGGGTGTCTCTGTGGTTAGAGCACCAGATTCCGAAGCAGACTTGCCCAGGTTCGAGCACAGTTAAACTACCAAAAGAAGTTTGTGCATGATTCGACTATAAACTGGTGAAGTGTTTGTATGAGTGTGCGTGTCTCTAAATAAATTTTTCCTGTGCCTTGTCTGTTGTTGTCGAATAATTTGATTTACTCCATATTGATCTTCTTTGTCTTTAACATTTTAATATATATATATATATATATATATATAGAGAGAGAGAGAGAGAGAGAGTACCACAAGTTGCAGTAGGGTTGAGTCCTAGCGTAAATAAAATGGCCTTTTAAACTGCGTTGTGCAAGGTTGCTTTAAAATAAATATATGCCTTAATACATGACTTATTGCTGAATTCAGACAACAAAATATTTTGCTCAAGTTTGCAAAGTGAAATAAAATGCAATCCAGGCTCATTGCACTAGTGGCACAACATAGCAAGCTATCGTCAATCGCACAAATGGACGTGTCTCTTCCTCTCATATTCATCATTTTAGCACACTTCCCAGCTTACAAACGATAATCATACCGCAATGTGTATATTCGTTTAAAAGATTTACATTTTGGCTCTCACCTCTAGTAGTCTCGCAAATATTTTAAATGGTTTGTATGACGGATGCACAATTATTATGTCGACACTAACATAGCTTTTTTGTTTCCACCATACTTGTACAAGTTAGAGGAGGTGTACAAATATTTATTTACAATTATGAAGTATTTATCAATTACTGGTTTCATAATAGAAAAATGCAGAACTAAATTGATGAATAATAAATATCATAACAGGGAAACATCATTATCTAAGTGTTGCCTAACCAAATGAGCTAACTGTATACAGAGCATCATTTTGATGAAAAAAATCAAAGAAACCTTTAAAAATTTGTTATACGTGTCCGCTAATATCTTTCAAATTAATCAGGTTTCCGCCCTTCATATACACCCAAAACCCATATGCTATGTAATCGGTTGAACAGAAAGTTACACATTCTGTCGGCTACATTTCCTGAAAGGCTTAACGCACAAAGATAAAACAGTGACAACGGTGAAGCGGTCTGAAGCCTATTAACTAAAAAATTCTACAATAGAAAAATCTCCGGTGCTTAAATACAGCAGACATGTATTTGGGGATTTAACACGAACGCTTTCAAACTAGTACGTCCCTAGTCCTTGATTTACAGCCACAATAGTAAAATTCCAACATATTTTGCAATGCATTTAGAATAAATGAGTTCACGTTGAATAAGGTAAAACTGTGCCCGACAAAAATGCACAGTTTGCATTTTATTCATTCTTAGCTTTCTAAATGTTTCGGTTTAATTTGTTTACCTAAATTTAAAAGCCACATGCAAAAATGTGAACCAAAATTGCTTACAACACTGGACTGGTACAGAAAAGTTGTCAGAAAAATTCTGTCAATTGGAAACTGGTAGATGGACGCCGAGAAAATAAGTGCATCCCAGTCGGTGGCAAGTGAACTCAGCGTCACTTTATTGCCTTCATTTAGAGGAATACAGTCACGGGGGGTGGGGGTTATTGATATGTCATTGTGGTCAGCTGCAAGCATGGGAATGCACTCAACCACACTTTTAGCTGAATTGCAGAAGATGATCTGCATTTCACCCTGGCATCCTCGTTTTCAGGTGCACGGCGTCTATGTATTCTCGAAAGATAAGTGCCATGAGACGCTTTTGTTTTAAAATCCGCGACACGACGAGAGTTTTGCACTAAAAATAGTGGTACCATACGCCTTTCCTGGTCAACGTTACCAAACATCATTTCTAGCTTTTTCTTCAAGACTTTTAAACACATATTACACTTTTACACGAATAATCACAAATGTGGACCAACGCAATTTTGCCGAGTATAGTACATATAATGTTGATGACTTCGGAGCGACAGTACTGCATGCAACTCGTCTATCACTGAAACGTGAATATCGTGCACACAGAAATGAGGACGGTACACAATATTGCACATCATCTAGTGCCAATCGATTGCCCTTGTCTGTCAAATATAGTACGTCTAATTGAGACGGTAACACTGAGCAAACCAGCCAGTAACACGTGATAATGTTGAATCACTGCGGGTTGTCTTTTTGCACTTTTAGTTTCACAAATATCCAATTAATCCCCATTTCCAAGTACGCGTCGAGTTTGTCTTCTTATTGGCTGGATGCGGATAAGTTACTGTTCTCCGAAGGCATCAATATCGTTCATGCTGACCGCTGGAAATGAGGTACCAGTCAACAAAGATTAGATCGTACCACAAATGTTGACTCTCCGCGATTTTCGTTTGCGACCTGTTGCTTTGCACTAGCAGTTTTGCAAAGATCCGATTGATGTTTCCATTTCCCAGTACGCATCAAATTTGTCCTCTTATTGACGGGGTGTGGATTTGTCGCCTTCTTCCGAAGGCTGTAACATCGTTCAATATTCACCACTGGAAATGAGGTACGATATAATTTTCGCACCCAGCCAATAGGACAAACTAGACGCGTACTTTGAATCGGATCTTTGCGAAACTGATAGTGCAAAACGACAAACCGTAAAGGTAAATCGCGGAGATTCAACATATGAAGCTCGCACTTCGCAACCTTTCAAGAGGTAACACGAGAGAATGTTTCTAAGAGTTGGGTTTGTTACAATGTCCATTTTAAGGAACCGTAATGATATAATGGGTGAGCAACCTAATTGTAACCTGATTTAATGACTGCAAAAATTTTTTTTTAAATCATTTTTTCGCGCTATATTTACATTTAAAAAAAAAATGATTGCTGTATATTTACTTAGCGAAATAACAATAGGCTGTGTAAAATATTGTGCTTGTTGAGTATCTTTGTACCAGTTGTCATTCTGTAGACGCTATGTCCGCCTGCAGTCATTCGTTTCAGGCGAAGCCGGACGGTTGCAATTAAAGTCAACATCGGCGAATAATTTAATTTAAGGATACTTTATTTTTCCAACCAAACTTGCTCTATTCAGGCACTCCTATTGTATGCAAAGTTTTCACTTCTACGTCGGGCGACACAATTTTTGAAGACGCCTACTGAACATTCAAAGCTGTGATGAAAACTGAAGTCAGACAACGATTTAGGCCATAACGGAATTCACGAACAATTTCCTATTTGAGTAAAGACGATGAAGTCAAAGTCAGTAGGAATTAACGATTGCAATTATTTTAGATTTTATAGATGCATAGGAAGCTTTTGCGTCAGTTCAAAGTCCGTCACAGGAGACAGAACTTTACAAGTTTAGTAATGGTTATTAAATCAAGGCTACGCACTTGATGTTAGCAAAAGTCCCATTTTAAGTACAAAATAAGCATTGTATAGTGTGCAAAGGGCAATTCGTCCAGTAGACCGGGTTCGGCCTTATCGTAATGACCAGAATTTGCTGCTGCCTGAGCTCTGACCTGGGCACGTCTGCATTTGATTCCTTACGTCTTTCCACTGAGCTACCCTGCCGCAGACTACACATAATTTTAAATAATATACTAACCCACGTTTTGGTTGTCTTTTATCCAGGTGCGGCCTAAATGACAAAGCTTTAGAACTGAAGTTCCAACTACCATCACCAATTTGTCATTATACACCAGACACCACGATACATGGGGAAGTGGTATTGAAATGAACATTCATACAATTAAACGAACATTGGTTGCGCGGGCGGTGATAAAATCTACTCCAATCAATAACAAATTTATTAGCTCATGTAATTGATTAGTCCTTACGTAAGTTGGAGTTTATTTGACATACCTTCGATTTAAAACAAACATTGGTTGCGCGGGCGGTGATAACAATTACTTTTTATAATCAAGGTTTTGATCTTGATATAAACACCTGTCCCATTAAGTACATATATTTGTCATTATAAACTAAGAATTGCATAATTTGGAAAATGCAATCACCAAGTAGAACAATTTCATCCTTATTGAGAATTATCCACGTACTGCCCAGAATTTGCCGCGGACAGGGCTCGAACCTGGACCAGTCTGCTTCGGGGTTTGTGAATTTTACCACTGAACCACCCTGACTTATGACCTGTAGAGCTAAAAAAACTTGCTTGAAAGCGAAGTAGTATTTTATATAAATATTTCCGCGTTTCTTGTACAAATATCCACCAAGACTTTTCCCTGTATATACACATTTATTTATATTTTTTTAATTTGGAAGCATAAACGAGCCACTGTTTGTTTTACTGCTGCTAATAAGACAGTCTTATGTTTTACAGTCAAACTTTAAAGAATTTTTAATGATGCTTCACGAAATTTGCTCATCGTGTGGGGCAATGTGAAATAATAGGTAGTAGTATCAAATTGAAATTAATTTTAAATAACGCAATGTGATCGTTTATTCAAATACGTTTCTAGACACTGAATTAGGCACAAATAACTATTTTATTGCCTATATATATATATATATATATATATATATATATATTTAAAATGGTTAATTTATCTGAGAGTTAATTTGGCTTAGAATTCACCAAGGAAGTTAACTGGTTGTTGCCTATTTGTCGAAAGTGCCGAGATTCTAATTAATATAATTAAAACAGCAGACAGTGGTTGCGCGAGGCAGTGATAAAAATTACTCAAAATCAAGGTTTGCGATCTTGACACTTAAGCACCCTGACCATTATGTACCACGTTTTCAGTATTAACTTCGTTTGTATGGTTTAGGAAGACAGTTCATCCCAGTAAACCGGTCTCGTCCTTGTGGGGAACTCATCATGTACTGTAGAATTTGCCGCGGACTGGGCTCGAATCTGGGCAAGTCCTCTTCCGAATCTGGTACTCTAACTACTGAGTGGCCATCTGTTTTGGCAATCTCTTGATAGCTTTTAAAGTCTTACGAAATTCAGCAAATAGATTTTCCTGCATTCATAGAAATTTATGAAGGCGACTAGACATTCAAGCACATATTTGTATACTCGCCTCAAAGAGAAAAGTATCTGCTACGATAGAAGTTTCCTAATATTTTCAATTTAGAAATCTCATAAACTCGGAGTTTGTACTTCGCAGTTTTTTCAGCAATGTACAACGTGACTTCACGTTTACTTCCGTTTTTTGCATTTCTGATGTTTACTGTTCAAGATAGATAAAACCGTCTCAGATACCAATTAGTTTTATTTTATCAATGCCGCGTTTTGCGTACGCGGGTAATAGCTGTACACGGGCAGTTACACAAAGATCCGATTTATCACTATTT